>OMNN01024244.1:0-17529 GCA_900302755.1 Chromis chromis
TGTATCTTTAGTCTGCTGATTCTAATATCAATAACACAAGACATCACACCTCATTCCACACTGTTCTTACTCAACGGAAATATAAGATTACACTACTGCTTTGCTCTTATAAGAATAGATAAAAGTGTATATAGGATTCTTGGAACATGCACATATCTACACATATAGATACAGTATGTGCAACATATAAATACATATGGCCATATAGATAACTGTGGATGATTACATGAGTAACTACACAAAGAAAAAAGAATAACTTCTGAACACACAAAAAATGTATCTGGAAACACACACATATATGGCATTTTCCACCACAAATGGTTTCAGATTGTATAAATGCACATTTTGGACATTCAGAGAAAACATTTAAGGTAAGAAAAGCCCGCAGGCTGTCATTTCTCACTTTATTTACTTATCTAACACACAAATATACACGCATAATTGTTACCCTCGCTGAGGAAAAAAGCATGGTCATTAATACAAAGAGGGACAGAGAAAGATTAGGTTGCTGTTAGGTCTGCAAATTGGACAACAGAAAATCAATTCAAGCACAAACAGAAGCTAATATACATTTCCCCATGAAACAAGGTCTCACTGTGTGTGTGTCTGCGTGTGTGTGGAAGGAACTGCAGTCTAATATGAGATAAAAACATGAGAAACGAAGGGGAACACTAATGTATAAAGCAAGGAGGAAAGTCACTGTGGAACAAAACCACGATTGACTAAGTCATCCCTTATCCTCCCGTGCTCTCCTCCACACACACTTATCTACATAACCAGGGATCCATAGAGTGATCAATTACTTAATCTCTGACTGACAGCCTTGATTGGAACCTTGATGTAATCAATAAGGGACTCACATGCACACGTACACATGCACATTGGAGGACAGATAAAGGTTACTGTACCATGTGACCACCATTAATTGTAAATACAGCATTTTGCCCAGAACCCCAAAAAGACAACTTTCTGGAGTAGGTGTTACAGTGACAATAGCTATTGTTATATTGTATTGTTAGAGATAATAACTCTGGGATGCTGGTTTGATAGCTTCTTTAAGGACAAGGACTCAGGACTCAGAAAGTAGGACACAGACAAATATCCCAAAAAAACTATCTATATATCCTAAATAAACCTCCATGGATGGACACAAGGCATTGGTTAGGATTCTTTGGTATGTGTGTGTGTGGCTATGGGGCTTTTTGTTTACACAGCAACAGCCATTTGTAGCATGTGGCTGGTGAGTTAATAAGGTCATATAAGAGCAAACATTTTTAGCTGGTGTGGGTTCCACCTCAACAATCTCTCCACCTTTTCACTATACATCAAAATTGTCTTCAGTACTGCAGTATTACCTACAACTGTACTTTTGTTTTGTTTGACTTCAGGGCAGTATTCATTATTCTTAACAGTCAGGTTGAGATTGGATCGCATATCCGCAGTTGCCTCAGTCTACATAGGCTGCATATGAAAGCAGCAACTTAGCAGAGTAGCACAGGATGTGTTCAGGCAGAGTAGTGCCTGCAGGTCACCCTCTTTTTGGCAGCGCTCAAAGCCCATTGCATAATCACTATAGTCAAACACGTAAAACGGAGGAAAATAGGCTGCTTAAAAATATGCAGGCCATTGCAGCCCATGCAGACAGCTATATTGACTGATAAAAATAGATACATATCTGTTCTCCTTAGACATGGGTGAAGCATATGATTGAAAACACCTGCATTTTGGTCAATGGGAGAGTAGTCATATTAAGCTATAGGGGCTGTTTACCACAACTGCTCTTGATCTGTATTTAGCATTAAAGCAGTGTTTGTATTTCAGTATACTTTACCACAGAGCTTGGCTAAATTTATGTCCTATGATTGCTTTTTTGTTGGAATTAGGTTATGTACAGAGAATGATAACATATGACCATTTTTAGCTAAATATAGCAGAGTTTGTTGGTCACAGGAGATAAATTGACTGTTTCCTCAGTCTGGATTCGAAGCCAGACAACAAAAGAATGGAGAGCCATTAGGTTCACAGTAACATTTGAACAAAGATTGTGTTTGACCTCCAAGTCTTTGCAGCTAATCCCTTCTGATCACAGTCCTCAACCCAGCATCTCAGAGATCACCATAGCTAAAAGCTCCAGAGAAAAGCAATGGTAACTCCAGTCAAAAATGAAAGGAAAATAGAGGAGAGGATGACACATACCTAATTTTTCCTGCTCAGTCCTGTGCTGTACCTCATGTCTTCCCTTTACTGTCACCTTCAACTCTTCCCCCTCCCTTCTTACTGTGTGCTTTTGTGTAATGTACTGGTCTGCAGATAATGTCTGATGGATTAGTGGTGATTCAGCTAGAAGAGGAACCAGCGTCAGATAGGTTGTTGTAAAAGAGCTGACTGGCTCACTCCTGGCCGCTCGAATTACCCATAAAACCACAGACTGTTAGGTTTCTCACAAGTGATCCAGATACACTGCCCCAGATACAGTAAACACAAACACACAGGGCAAAATAGACAATGGTTCATGCACGCTACAGTAATGTCAGGTCACAGCTATTTATTTGGGGCTACCTTGTAAATTTACTTGAGACTAGAGAGCTCCACGTTAAAAGGAGAAAGAAAGAAGGGATGGACCTCAGTTTGATCTGAGAATTTTACACCTACGCTATGTTTACGCTCTATCTCTGACCATTACTTTAACGCCAAAGGAACTCCTGGGACCAAGAGAAAACCTGTACTCTGATTAGTTAAGGAAAGCCATATTTCACCTTTCAGAGGTTGAATGTGTGTCTGCTTTATTGCTTAGATGCATTGCCGAACACCCTGCTTCAGGCTTTAAAGGGCATTCTGATTTATTGCTTTTAAGGAGGCAACCATGTGCAGCTTTGTAGGTACAAAGCAAATGCCTTCTGTTCCCTCACCACATAACAGGGTTTTAAGCCTACAGGAATTCATATTTTGTTTATTCTGGCCTGTTTCTTTGCCTCTTGCAGGCACAGGTAGTTGACAGTAAGGGCATTCCACTTGACCTGGGAGCACCTGGGCCCTTTTCTCCCAGCCACTATAAAAGCTGCCACCTTCGGCCTCCTGGAAAGACTTTTTCTCACATACTGGTTGGTTCTTTTAACATTTTTCCCCACCATCGACCCACGACATTTCCCACACCTCCGCTTACTTACAACACTGACCTTACTGACTTCCACATTTCATCTCTTTTTGGAAATCATTTTATTTTTTGGGTTATGGCCGCAGTTTGTCTAAGGGACAGGAACGGAACCTAAGACTCAAAGAAGGATATCAGGAGTCGAGTAGTTCAGCATTTCTGTCTTTTTTATTGCCAGATGAAGTAGCTTAAAAAGAACTTCAGGGCCAAAACGACAAACCACAAAAACAAAAACTAGTAATAAAATCACAGTACTTAATACAATATAAAAAGTTGCAATCCTAACTTAACTCCTTATCCACAGGAAAAAACTGGAGAAAAAGTGCCTTAACACCCCGAGGTGGATGATGATTGACTGCAGCTTCCTTATTCAGACAATAGCATGAGGGAGGAGGGACTACAGCTGAGGCTCAGAGGCTGTAAAGCAACACATTACAAATCAATGCGTTTCATCATTCGGCATGTGTTAACATACGGGGGAATGTAACACAAGTAATTAAATCTGTTACCTACACTGTAATTGCTCACTTTTTTCGCCTAACACTTTGAGCCGGTGATGATAAATGTAAAGGAGTTTCCTATGCTGCTGAAATCATGCTATTAGCCATCATCCCTGCTGCTTTTTGGTTGGTGTTAGTGCATTGTTTTAGGTTTATAGTCTAAAACTTTAAAGCCTTTGCAAGCAGGCTGTACACTGCAAATGTTAGAAATTCAGCAACTAGCTGGTGAACATAGTTAATCATTTGGCAAAAATAATGATGCAGATATTTTTCTAGGAGTTGATGGAGACAAAGCAGTGAGTTTTGCATTAATTTATTTTTCCTTTTTGTTGACAAGATATGTCTTTTTTGAATTGAAAACATGAACAATGTTTGCGAAGACTTGTTTTGGTTGCAAATACTGTACAGCAAGTCTGTCTGAGATTTAGAGAAGTGCAGTGAATAATCGATAATATCAACGGCACATTTAGACAGACGCCCTGTCAGATATAAAATAGACGTTTCCTGAATTGAAGTGTTTTGTCCACCAACTCAACCTGTGACTGTGGCCTCATGATAGTGTTGTACTGCACCCACAGTTTGATGATTTTCTGTGATGTCGAAGCAGGGCAGCAGATCTCTTCCAGCTCCAGGTTAATGACTTTTTCTCAACCATGTGGAAAGCCTCAGGAGGAACAGTTTTTCTTCTCCTCTCTTGTCATAACAGCAGTCATTGTATCAGGGTGACAGCCATTCTGTCGCTTTGACAAGCGTCACAGGCAACAATGTAATGAGACGTGAAGGGAGAGCAGGAATATTTGGCACAAATGTTTGCAACTCAAACAAAATCAATCACAGTCAGCTTCTCATGTTGGTCTGTGTTTCTTTTTGTGTGGGTTTTTGTATGTCTGTTACACAGCTGCTAGATCTCTCAGGGATAAATCCCAAGATAACAAAGCTGAGAAGAAAAGAGGAATGCACAGTGGAACAGAAGGATGCATAAGCGATTTAGCTATCTCTTGCTGGTCAAACAGTGTTTGTTTGAATTCAAACAGTGTGCAT
This sequence comes from Chromis chromis, assembly GCA_900302755.1. Taxonomy (NCBI): domain Eukaryota; kingdom Metazoa; phylum Chordata; class Actinopteri; family Pomacentridae; genus Chromis; species Chromis chromis. Next base: position 4,693 of record OMNN01024244.1, read on the forward strand.
AGGGATTGCTTTGCAATGATTTTCTCAGCTACAGAGACAAGACACATTGCAACTGGCAATGGATTTGTTTGTAACAAAACTACTAGAAGACAACTTAGTGAATACACCACATTTGCTTATAAGGAAAATTCTGCTTTGTACTTTTAAAGGGCTCATTATGCCTTTTGAACTCCACACCAGCTTTAAAGGTTTATGTGTGTGGTTATACTCTTTGGTGACTGACCAAGCAAATATAAAACAGTGATGAAATGAAACTCAGACTGAGCCTCAGAGAAAAAAGAGAGGCATAGTTACAAATCTCAGCTGTCACATTCCCTGCCTAAGATTATAGTACTCACAAAGGCACTGCCAGGCTCTGTAGCCTTTGCTTTTTCAGGTTTTAGGTTTTGGAAAGTTGAGAAAAGCTAATTTATTTCGTAATGGATGAAAATATGCCCTGTAGCCTAGATACTTACTCAACATTAAAATCCATGTAAACTCTGATGCTATGGGAATATAATAGAAATTATGGCTATGCAACCGTGCTTTTTGTTTTATTGTATTAATTAATGAGAGTAAATTTAGATAACCTGCAAAAGCTATTGCAAATTAGCTGTCAGAAATTAAATGGCTTGTCAAAGGCAGGTGTTTGAGGATGGAATGTTTTGCGTATTTTTATTATTGGTAATCTGTCTAATAGACCACCTATGTCACTACTTTATCTCTTTTAGCTGCAGCTAAATGAGGTTAAGATACAACTTTAGAAAAATCACCTATATTAATATACTGACAGGTAAACCAGACAAATATGGCATTGACAAGCAACACGCAAGAGTTGATACAGATTTTTTTACTCGCATATAGAATTAAACCTAAATGCTGCTAAGCTTCATTTCTTTTCTTTGCATGTGTGCATACTTGTACAGGATTATATGCAGGCTCTCCCACTGGCCTTGATAAATATATTTCTTGCAGAAATAGAAGGGCTAAAATTTGTTTTTCAGTTCTACCAATAATATGTGCTTCCTTGAATCTATGACCTAAACTCATAACATTGAAAGAACATTTATTAAATAGGTTCGTTTAATTAATGATGATATCTCCCCTAATCAGCTCTCTGACCCAGACCCAAATTGTCAGTCTGTTTTTCATTTTAGTTGCCTAGAAATTAACACAAAAACCCCCAGAAATAAACCTTTCAGAATACTGATGAGTATGTTATTTAAGTTAGGCAAAAAGGTTTGTTCCAAAGCAACAGTCCTGAAATATTAGTAGGGAAAGACCTTCATTCAGTTCTGCCTGATGAAGTATTTGAGGACTAAAATGTTGTGTTTCATCAGTGTTTTTGATCCTAATCAGCTGCCCTTGAGAATATGTTGTGAAGGAACATTTGTTAAAATGTATGCTAGTTAAAACTTTTGATTCGCATGTAACTGAAAATATTAAAACTGGTACATTACTGGGCAAAAATTCCATAATAATCTTATTGTATTGTGTATTGTAATTCAAGAGGTCTAAGAAGAAACTAGACTTCTGCCTCTCATCTTGCTCCATTTTCAGGCTTTAGAAAATCTAGCCTGTAATGGAAAACTTAAGCCAATCACAGGTATTTTTACCCAGAGCAGGTAAGGTGGTATAAAGAACAACAAAGTCCACATTGAGAACAGGATGTGGTGGCACAGTGGGTTAGATGGAGTGAGTTTTAAGTTTGACTGTTTGTTAGAAGCAGTGTTTGAGTGGTGGGAGAAGCTTAGGACGGAGAGGAAAAGCTGCAGGAGGAGGGCTGTGTTTTCAAAATCTGTCCTTTTTTATGTTTCCAGATTTTTACCTATTGCAGCTTTAAATCATAATGAAACTGAGTTGTATTTGTAATTGAAACACCATTAATTAAATTAATTAAAGTCACAGATCTTTCTGTCTTGTATGGAACATGTATTATTTTGAACTGACTTGGAATGAAATACACATCCATACTAATATATTATGGCCATTTTACGCTATATAGTGTAATTTTAATTCTCAATTTTATGTTTGCAACATGAGAAAATAATACACACATCAGACCTGTATTTGTGTCATGAATAGATATGTCTTTATTGATCTGTGCAACACACAAACAGTCTTGTTCACATACACTTACACACAGGCTTTGGCTGCACTGTTGTATCTACAACTCAGAAGGACAGATAAAAAGAGAGGAGAAGTAGTTGAATGCGGTGAGTGGTCTCTTCTGTGAACTCTGTCTAGCTTTTTTCTCTGAGTCTCTCTGTGTTAACCTGAGCAACAAAGTAAAAGGGCCTGAAGCGATTCTGAGATTACAGGAATAGTGGAATGATGAAGCACGGCTCTGAGTGGTCATCAAAACAGTGAGTCCACATCTGGTGGTGGAAAAAAGTTTTCGGACACCCCATGCATTTGTGAAATATTGCATTAAGAATCGCTCTTCAAGTGCAATTTCTTTTAGTACAGTCACAGCCAAAATACTAAACAAATCCTTAAAAAGCCACTTTTTAAGCCACTTAAAAAGTGAAACATCTGTTGGCACCCAGCTGTGCAAGTTGATGTCTTGCAGCAGTGCTGGACAGCCAGTGGACGAGTGGCAGTGTCCTTCACCCCCCTTCACCCCCTGGATGGCAACATCCTTTGTCTGGGAAGGTGAGGGTCAAGCCAGACCTACCATGTCAAGACCAGACACTGGACAGCTAGGTGGGGCACATACTTAGAAGATCGTGGCAGACTTACGCCAAAGGCTCTGCTTCCCTGCAAAAATCACATCTACAAACTTCAGACCAGACATTGGGCTATGGTTGGCCTTACTCCATCTTGGTTACATCATCAAGCTTACAGTGCTCTCGGAGGCTGCAGTGAAGGAGGCCTACTAACCTTATAGCCATATCAATATCAAGGCTACACCAGGAGATTGTAGTGCGGGGAAAAGTCGATCACCTCTCCAAAGCTGCTGAGGAGGCTAGTCAGTTGAAACTCCTGAAAAACTTTAACTGTTGTGGATCTGAATTTAAGTCAGATTCAGCAACTGCATGGTTTATTTCACGCCTCAAATGTTTTCAGAAGCAAATTTTGGTCAACTATTTTTATTTTTTAAGAGAAAGTTTCCAAACAAGCCACCATGTTGGTCCAGTTTAAAATTCAGGAGCAAACAGACAACGAGTGAAAACGCTCGTTCAATCAGATGTATTCTGTGCTGGTGCTGTTACAGGAAGGTGCAGCCTATATGGGTTCCCTGTTTCAAGGAAGTAAAGCATCTGTCAATCATCTATCATCATCTGGAACAAGACACAGACAGAACTGCTGTATATGAGGTAAAAGTGTCACATTGACTCATATACATGCAAATATGCCGCACAGCTGCATTCAGTGAAGGGCGCTGGCTAAATGAACCTCTACCAGCTGTCAGGACAGTGCCTTTCAAAGAAAATCCATGTTTACAAGTAGTTGGCTAGGGTGGACCAATGCCAAAGTGATAGGTGAGTCAAGAAAAATCAAAGGTCCACATCAATTTGAGTTTCAGTGTGTTCCAAGTATTGATCAGCGGTAACCCAGTTCACCTGGATGCTCATGGACTGTGGGAAAGTTGCAGGGGGAAGCACATGTCAAGGCTGTGTCTCTCTAGAGACTGATCAAATCCAGCACTTATACAGGCACAAACAACCTCATTCACCTCATTCATATCAGAAAGCAAACAATATACAGTAGAACAACAACCCACTGTCAACCAGGTTATGTCAATATTGTCATAAGCAGGTTAGGAAACACTTTTAATTGTATATATTTGTATGTTTTTCGCTCACTTCTCTAACCAAGAAGTAGAGCTTTATTGTTTTGGGTAATTGAGTTGCACTACTTGAGGAAGTCAAGGTTGTTCAGTGAAAAAAATTGAGAGAAGGCATTTTGTGACTGTACTCTGTGAAGTATTTGTTTTCTACCCTTGTAAAGTACAACAACGCTGATGATCAGCAAGTGGTGAGCTGAAATTATCTCCACAGTAACTATGAACTGTGATTGTGGATAAACTGGGAATTTTGATTGAAAGCCACAACAGTTTCTCAGCAGCAGACCTGTAGTGGCTATAAAGTGTAGCAAATAGTCACTATAAGTAGTTTTAGGTACGTAGCTCCGTCATTATTCTTCATTCCACTGCAGTCAAGTATAGCATGAATACAACCAGCAATGCTACTGTTAACTTTTGAATGAAATATCCCACCAAAAGACATTAGTGATCAAATGTAAGTGTTAAACAACTTTTGTCTCCAGTGAGCTTACAGAGGCAGGCACCCAGTCAGAGTGTCAAGCCAACCGAAGTGTAAAGAGCAAAGCAGTGTGTTTTATACAGGTTTCGCTGAGAGAACTTGTCTTGTTTCAGGATCACACTTTCACCGTTACACACATTCACACCTGGAAGCAGCTCAGTAGAACCACAGTGTGATCTGTCAACTGACTAGCTCCACTGGAGCAGTTGGGGATTAAGGGCCTTGCTCAGGAGCAATGCAGCAGTTGAACTGGGGGAGGGGGGAGGGCTGCCTTCTCACCTTTTTTTTCTGCTGCTAGTCCAGGAACTGAAGTGTGACTACAAAGCAATCGTGAAAGAAATACTTTGACTTTTTACATCTGTATCATGTGGGACTATCCAGTCCTTGAAGAACTGGAGTGAGATTCACACCCATACTCAGTCAAGTAAATTTTTGTGGGTATTGAGCTGTGTTGGCTCAGGCTGTTCCTTGTTGTTACCGGTAGTGACCTTCATTGACAAACTCTCCAGGCAGAGTCATGGAGTGTCCAGTCTGGTGACCTTACTGTCTGCTGTTTGATGATGATGTAGTTCTGCTGGTTTAATGAGACAGTGACCTCCTGCAGATAAAAAGTTAGTTTGCAGTCTAGTATCGGGTGTTTAAAATGTTGGTCAACACTGAGTTTGAGGCCATGGCCTTGAGATAAATGAATGTAACAGCAATTGGATTGACACAGTAGGTCTATAAAGCCCTTTTCAGACTGAACATGAAACATTGCTTGCTTCCTCAGTTTGTTAAAGTGATGGCATTCTAGTCGTTTAGACAAATGTCACTTTTATGTTAATGTTCTTTACGGCTTTATTCAGACATACAACCCACAGTGCCAGAGAGAACTGCAGTATGCACAATACACAAAGTTATGTATATTGCACAGTAATACAATAGCAGACCAAATCTAAACTAATAGCAGCTTATCAAAGTGTCAGAATAACTACCTGAGGACAGCTGTGATGTAACAAAATATTTAACTGCAGATCTTTGGATATGCTTGTGGATCCTGCAGGTGTTTAATTAACAGATGAAACAGTCCTTAGAACAGCTGAAACAACAAACTAAACTGCGATTTTGTGTGTGACAGCTCACCTGTCTGATGTGAAGACAAGTAGGCCTACACAGTGTGACTTGCCGTCGGATCCTGGCCCAAACTGATCTACTCTCCATGCTCTCTAATTTGTATTTATAAAAATTTAATGAAGTTACCAGTGCCGTTGTTCCCTTTCTAACTCTAAGCAACAGAATGCAACATATTTCTGCTCCTGTTAAAGTCTTGTTGGGGAAAAGTAACTCAGATTATTGGTGATTAATCTGAGCTGTTAGTGTCTGTTTTCATTGCAGTAAAAATGTATTATTGGGACATTTAATTTTGACACACAAACTGTGTATGAATCACTGTCTGTGATGTTTTAGGATGAATATTGGTGCTAAAATGTGGGAAAAGCCCACCCTAAATCACTTCACACAGCTTTAAGTGCCATTGCTTATTGTCTATCTGTCAATGTGACGGTTTAGTTCAGACTTGTGCCGTGTTGAAAGTGATACAGAAACGTTAGGTCAGATCTTGTAAGAACGCCAGTGTGACTTTTATGGACAAGTGACCATGGTGCGCATTCAGACCTAAAGCCAACACGTTCAGTAAAGGGTGCATGTCTAAAAGGGGCTTAAAATGTAACAGGAACTATATGCCAATTCCCTTCACCCCTTACTTCTTCTCCACCTCTTCAGCATCCCTTGTCAGACAGAAACCCTGCTATTGCTAATTAAACACTCCTGCTTTGATCTGAAAAAGATGAAAAAGTTGTCTGTCTGTTTTGAAGCTTATTGTTTGTTTCTCTTCTATCTTTTTACTTTTCATGGCCTCTTCTTCTTCTGTCTCATTCAGTCTTCCTGCTTTCCTCCTGTTCTAAAAACTGCTGTGAATTGAGTTGTACTGTTCAATCGTTGTCAAGGACAACAGGTGCTGCACTTGTTAGGAATATTTTTGCATCTGACTCATTATCTGTGTGTGATAACGTTCTCTTTCTAAGCATCATATGTCTGATTGCCTGCTTGTGTTGTACCCACCAGCTCCAAGGCTCAGGCTGCTCTCTGTATGTATAAAAGAGACACAGAGCCTGTCTCAACTGAGTCACTTGACGAGGATTAGATACTGTCATCTTTTATCGGCAGCCATTTCTTTGCTAAGCTCTGACAGTCTCTCAGGGGCTGCCATTTCCTATAACTTATATCTCTTGTGCGTGTTTTTGTGTGTATATATAGTCCCATGTGGGTTTTGCATATCCAAAAGCAGACTTTGACACATCTTGAAGATAACCTTTCCCATAAGTGGTTTCACACATAAGAACTGAAGGACTTAGCAGCTTATATTTATTTTATACTGGTAGCAGCTTGGTCTGTCAGGATCCCAGGGTTACATTGAGAGTAATGAACTATGACAGATATAAGAGGAGCATATTAATTACCACCTCAACAAGGTGCACAATAGGGATATGCATTTCAATGTGCACTAAGTCACTTTGTGTGTAAATGTCTTTTTCGGTTAGAAGCGTATAGATACCAATTATTGTGCTAACAAACCTGTGGAGGCGGGTGATAAGGAATTTATATTTTTTCTGTCAAGCTGTAACATAAAGAAGCAAATTAGATCAGATGATGCTGAACAACAGGGAAAAGAGATCTGCAGCAGAGAAAATCTTATTACTAGTGGCCTTACTAAGCAGCCAGGTGAGGTATGAAGAGAAAAGAAAACATTTGGTACATCTCTAATCTGTCAGTGTTAGAGTGATACTGTCAAACAATATACAACAAAAAATACAGTGCAATTTACACTGGGACGTTTTCACATAATGACAAATTCCAGTGGACGTGGAAGTAGAGGGTTTCATGTAATGTCTTAAATTGTAATATGGCTTGCTGCTTGAAACATGAGTAGCTTCAGCTTTGCAGGCTTCAACTTCAGATTAACTTCTATTAAAGACTATTATGTCTCGCGCAGATTGGTTCTAGGTTTGAATCTACCAGTTTAAGTCTTCCTGCATGGGGTTTGCATATTGTCATGGCTGCACTGGTTTTTCCCACGCACCCTGACTTCCTCCACTGTCCAGGGAGTGCTGTTGGATTTATTGGTGCCTTTAGGTGGTGATATTATTGTGAATAGCTGTCTGTCTCTTATGTATCAGCCTGTGATTGACTAGTGACCTGTCTCGGGTACGTCCTACCTCTCACCAAATGTCAGCTGGGATAGGTTCCAGTCCTCTGGGTAGAGCTAATGGATGGATTGATAGCAAATTACCTTAAAAAAAACACAACTATTGTAACATTTCCATAATGTCAATTTATCACATTGTCTAGTCCTTTCTGTCCTATTACAGTGTGGAATATCAAACACTTTAAGAATAAAAACTAATAGAACTTGGTTTCCTGAATCATTTATCATCATTACTCTTCAAACAGTACTGCAGCACTGATACTGTGCAGCTTCTAGCTGACCTCACTGTATTTCTCTCATATTATATTTAAGTTATAGGTAATGGCTGTAAGTTATCATAAAAAGAACCTTCATTATGGTCATAATGACAGGCATCCAGTAATATCATCTGTTACTGTACTTCATGGGATCCCTGCTGTCATTTTGGCTTGAGTAACGTGAATTTATATTGAGATGTTGTCAGCAATGTAATCAAATGTCTATTTAAAGTGAAATACATGTCCAAAAGCAAATCAAAGAAGTCTCTTCTGAGCAGCCAGCAGAGGAGCTGTGTAGATTGATTGGATCAAAGAATAATAATAATATTGTTGTTGTCATTCCATGTTGTGTGCATCTTCTGCATACAGTTTTAGATTTTTGCATAAAAGCTTGGATGAAAGCATGTGTAGCCATGTGTGCATTCTAAACAGTATTGTAGGAATGCTTGTGTGTGTGTGTGTGTGTGTGTGTGTGTGTGTGTTGTCTGTTTTTTTGTTTTCCCTGTTGGCTTCTCTGCTTCTCTCCATATGCCAATGTCAACACTGTCTTAGTCTGATCTATGTTTCATAGCTTGTGAATCCAGTGGAGTGCATTATGATTGGAGATGAATCATAGCAGCACTGACAAATTTTGCTACATTCATTATACAAGAACAATGATGCTACGGTGCATTTGGAAAGTTTTCAGACCCTTTCAACTTTTCTGCATTTTGTTATGTTTCAGACTCATCTTAATATTGATCCAGTTTGTTTTTTGTTCTCATTCATCTACACACAATATTCTGCAGTGACGACCGCAAATACAGGATGTTGGAGTGTTTTGCAAATTTGTTAAAAATGAAAGGCCGATATATCCTATTTACATACATATTTAGACCCTTCCTTGAATACTTGGTTAATTAAAATTCTTACAGAAAATGATTTATGTATGAAATCATTGTCTTGTTGAAATATACACCCTTACCCAACTCTGTGATCCTCAGCTCAGCTCTCTGGTAGAGTTTTTTACTCAGAATTGCTCTATATTTTTTCTGCATCACAGGGCTCCAAATAGTCTCCCAGTTCCTCTCACAGAGAACATCCCCACAGCATGACTGCCACTAACGTGTTTGACTGTAGGGATGGTATTAATGAGGTGATGCTCAGTGCCTGGTTTCTTCTACACATGCCATCGGAAATTGTAGCCAAATAGTTCAACCTTGGTTTCATCAGACCAGAGGATTTCACTTTTCATGGTCATTCAGGTGGCTGTTGGCAAACTCCCTGCTGGTTGTCAATTGCCTTGTAGTTAGGAATGGCTTCGGTCTTTCCACTTAACTATAATGTAATTAGTGGAGTGTTTCACCCATGGTTGTCTTTCTTTAAGGTTCCTCCATTTCCACGAACAAACTCTTGATTTCAATCATAGTGTCCAGTGGGTTCTTGGTGACCTGTTTGACCAAGGCGATTTGATCTTGATTACTCAGTTTGGCTGGGTGGCCGGGACAAGTGGATCCAATGATGGAAGCTATGCTCCTCAGCTTAAAATGCTATAGACATTTTTTGCCTTCCCCAGATCTGTGGTCACAAAGATATTCTGTGCACAGCAGAAAAATACATAAACATCTATACAGTGAGTGCTCCTCTCCTACACTTTAACTGGCTGCTTCACAGCCTACTTGTCGCAAATCTTGCACTTTTTGTCTCATTTTACAGGGATTTTCTGAAAAAACTATTCCAATGCCCTACTATATGGGAAGGCCTAATTACAGGGTCCATTTGTAGAGATCCTCGAGCAGGCATTCAGGTGGTCCCCTTAAGACTACTGTAGTGTCAGAGGTCTGTTTTTACCTGAGTATAAACTAAAAAAGTGCACAAATATAAAGAAAATGCATAATTATTTGTTATGCTTCTTCACTTGATAGTCTTACCATGTTCATTGTCTAGAATTCCCATTCACACAAGTTCAGACTGGAAACAGGAATAGATAGTGAATTGCCCGAACGGAGGCTCAAGCAGGATTAGCCATTTTACCAAACTGGCTTACCTGAAGACTCATAATCTCCTTGTGCTTCTTGTTCATGTTCTCAAAATTAGGATTCTGATTAAAACAATTGTGTGTTGTAAGTGTGTTTTGAACAACAATTGATTGTAGTCAGAATCGGCTGAATTCACTCACTTTGAAGGACATGATTCTTCAACAAGGACCTCATTCAAATGTAGAGGGTGAAATTTCCTGACAAGAGCCTGCAGATGAGAGATGTTGATTGTATCCTCTCGTAACACAGCTAATTGAGGTCTAGAGGTGGGTGATGTTAAGATTTTAACACAACTGTTACTCTTACCGATACTTATCAATCCAGTACTGTAACATTTCATCTTTTGCACGCTTCACACTTTTAAATAAAAAGGACTGAATGCAGGATTTTTTTCTTTGACAGTATTTTGACAGTGGGATCTTAACAGTTTTACTTGGGGGAAAAAAGAGTACTTCTTTACTGCCAATACCAAGATTCAGTCAGAGCAAGTTTGAAAATTAAGCAAGACAGTTTTTGCCTGCAACCCCCCAATCACTAAATTGGTCCTGCTCTGAGCAATCAGAAACTGAAACTGGATTTCTGAACAGTTTGTACAGTTTAGATGATTCTCTGACCATTTCAGACTGAATTCATGAACACATCCATAGATATCCATAGATAAAGAATTAGCTTGCTAATGGTTACTTTTGATTATTATTGCCTGTTGGTAAATTTTAGTTGACTCAATGTGTGATCTCTAGGCTGCTCACATACATAACATACCTGGGGCAGCAAGAGATTAGCTAAGAGCTAGGCAGTTAAAAATTGTGCATTTCTCCGCCATGGGTTTGGTTGGATGTTTCAACAGCTTGATCATTTGTCTGCCCTCACATGGAAAAAGCTTGTTGCACCTGTGACAACAAGCATTGTCAGCATCAACTCTAGTGAAGTGTAACCACACTTATGAATGTTTAGTTTTCTCTGCCATGCAAGAGCTGAGACTCTATGCATGTGTGCGTGAAATCTCTCTTCTGGATTGGGAAAAGCATAAAACCATCACAGTCAAACTAGAAACAGAATAAGTGGGATGAAATGTGCAGTGTAACACTAATTAACAGACAATCTATTCTGCTGTTTTCTGCCGTACCAACAGCACAACTGATGACAGCAGAGCTTATTGATTCTCTAGTCTTTAACCGAGAGGTTCATTTAAAACTGGATTTCGGTGCCCCTCCCTACTGAGGTCCCAAGATGCTAAAGGCCAAAAGCTTGTTCAGATCATGGAAGCTCCTGTCTAGGTGTGTTTCCAAGCCAGATCAACACTTTTTTAAGAAGAGGATTTACCCATCTTTACTACAGTCATTAAGGATCAGGCTATAGAGTATGTTAAGGAGTATGAATAATAGTAATACAAATAATAACATTTTTGTTTTTTTTTAAGAGGAGGGGAGAAAATCATTACTTTTAAATGTAAATGTCACCTCTCGCTGAAATGTGGTGTACCACTGTATTTCTTGGACATCTCACCCTCTCCCATTCCCTCTCGTTCTCATGCTGTATGTTGAAGGCTCCAAGTCTCTGGGGATCATCAGAGTCCTGATGGAGGTGAGACAGGAAAGATCCAGGGAGTGGAGTCTGTCCGGCCTCTTTGATGCCCCTCAGAGTCAGAATTGTGACAGGAAGCTTCTGTTTAGAAGATTCTGTTTAGTATTGCAATCAACCCTAATTTCAGTATATCAGATTGAACAGATTTTAATACCTGCTCCTTGATAAGTAGAAAACAGATGCATTACTTTTGAAATAGTTTGGACAGGCATGTGGAATGGGGCAAAATGTCAGCCGATAAACCGCTGCCACAGATGTGTCTGAAAGCAGTGAGTCACTTTTCCCATGGACATCTTCTTACCTGTCTGCCTGCTCTGCAAAGGCTCCAAGGAATGTACAAAGGTTAATCTGTAGGGTCCGGCCTTGTGCTGATAGAGCCTGTATGTGTCCTCCGCACTCTGAAAATATTGCAATTAAAGATGTAATCATTAGCTATGAATAGACAGAAGATAATTAGTTCAGTTCATTTGTAGCTTTCCCAGTCTGTACTTTCAATATCAACAGACAACCTAATATAGTTAAATTGTCAGAGGAGACATGTTACAAGTAGTACAAGGGTATCTTAATTACTATTATCATTTTTAAGTCACTGACAACCAGGGTGGTGGATGCTGCCTTCAGCGTTGCAGTACAATTTGCACTATTTCTGAAATGTCAATGAAGTTCTTGAAGGACATCCCTGAAAGTGGTCATGTATGTTACATCTTTTGATGCAACGAAAGCCACATCCACAATCTTTGGGAAGTTGCGCCACGACCCCATTCACATGCCCTGAATTTAAAATGGAAATTTTGCAACAAACAAAATAATATCACATGGTCATAAAATATTTACCTGCCATAATGGTAGCTCTTTCAGTCCCAAGTCTCTTAGAGTTTCACTGTGTGGATGCCCTTGTTTAAGGACTTTCTTGTGCTCTTTTAGGCTGTCACAAAAGTGTCTGCATTGCCATCATCAATAGGGACCAGGTCCAGGTATTGATTTAACACGTTTCTCTTTATCCAAGTGTATTTAGGGAAAGCATAGTCAAGTATTTAGTATTCAAATTTCAGTAAAGAGACCCAGGATTTATGGCATTCTGACATCAAAGAAAATATATATTCCCTTATTGAACATGCAAATCAGGTTGCCTGGCCATAGACAAATCTGTGCTCTCACTAACTTTGATGCTAATTGCCTGTGAAGATTTGATCTTTATGAGAGTCAGCTACTCGATGACTTCTGCTAAGATCTTAATCATGTCATCATTTATACAATATATGATGAGATCTAAAATTATATCCTGCTGTCAATCTTGACATTGGGAAAACGAAAAAAATATTTAGTATTATTTTATTGTTTCATTCATTAGTGTAAAGATTACATTTAATTTTAGATTATGTTGAGATTAATTTTACTTTTAATTTCCTGAAATGGTAACATCCAAGAAGCTTTTTTATGAATGGGACTTATACTCCAGTTATATTGTTAGATATCTGCTGTTGAAA
>OMNN01024247.1:0-12231 GCA_900302755.1 Chromis chromis
CTCTCAGGGTGTCCTATGGGGTCTGGCACCAGGACTTTGGCAGTGGATCCTTTGGGTACTCTGGCTTGTGCAGTGGGGCCTCTGTCAATCAATCTTGTTCCACTGCATCCTGTTGATGCTTGATCAGAATGGGGTCTAGGAAGTTTGGAGGTCAAATCAACATCTTGGGCCATTGTCATGTTCCTCAAGATGTTCCTGATTGGTTGATGTTTTTGCCATGTGGTGGGGTGCATTTTCCTGCGGGGATAGACCAGTGACATTTGGGGTTTCCATTTGCATGAGGGACTGTTCTTGTTCTGGGACAATGTTTATTTTGGGTATCTAAGTCTCATCAACACGGATGCCAAAATCCAAGGTTTTCCAGCAGAACACCACATAGTACCAATATGATCAATGTTATTCACTTCACCTGTCAGTGGTCAGAATGTTGTGGCTGATCGGTGTATTTGCACAACTTGTTTTATTTAGACGACACTAACTCCTGGAAGAATCTTCCCTTCAAATCCTTGATTTAAACAGCTGGAACAAGCCAAGGTTTGACTTTTTGATAATCCAAATAGTTGGCAATTAATTCTAAGTCAATCACCCATCAATTTATAGACTAATCGTGCTCTGCTGTTGATTAACTTGGGCCGACACAGCCTAGAGCCCATGTGCTTAGATTCTGTTTCTCTTGGGGGACTGAAGTCTCCTGAATTGATGTGTAGCACAACAGCTGGTCTGCATCACTCTTGGGATCCATAGTTTGATACACACATCTGTGCCATTCAATATGACAGACAACAACAGGGTACCAGTCATATTACAGTGGCCTCCAATCGCATTAGAGAATACCGCGTTGGAAAGGGACCATGAGTGCTATTCTGGTAGAGACAAAGAGAGACCTCTAAGGTAGTTATACTTGTAGTGGAGCATACTGCTGTTAAAGTATCCACTACACTGAACCTGATCGCAGCCTTTAGAAGACAGAAACTCGCAAGTGAAGATGTCCTTCCTCAACTTTTCGCACTTTAATAAGGTGCTCTTGTTTATTGTTTTTTTCCATCGGAGGTACATATGATCTTGTTATGTTTGTGGACTTATTGCAGTTGGGTCCAAGGGGTGAAAAGTGGAGTTAAAGACATCAGACATCATCTGGTGACCAAAACATTCCCTAAAAACTGAACCTGCGCCACACTCCTAACTACCATCTATTCTTACATCACCATGACTTTTTCTCTTACAGGAGGGAATTGTGTCACATTATGAGGACTGTGTGTCCCAATGCTTGATTGCGAGGGGAAATAGAGGAAGAAAGGGGACGATGGATTGATGGATGGAAGGATATAGTGATGGATGGACGGATGGAGGAGCTGAGACTGAGCTCCAAAATTTACGGCTGTATTACACCAATGTTCTCCTGTGGAGCCAATAGTTTTAGATTGAGCTGGGCAACCCAAGACTTGTTTGGGTGCATTATGCTATGTATTCACCTCACATACAAAGCATAATTGACCACTTACCCCTTCTTCTCTGCCTTATCTTTACGCTTGTCCTTGTCTCTGTCCTTGTCTCTGTCTCTTCCTCTGTCCCTCTCCTTCTCTTTCTCCCTGTCCCGGTTGCGGCCTTTGCGTCGGCTTCGGTCTCGATCTCTGCTGTGGCTCCTTTTGCGGCTGCGGCTCCCACGTCGGCTGCCGCTCTGACTGCGAGACCGCCGGTGGCGAGAATGAGACCTGGAAAGAGATGTAAAGTGACAAGATAGTTAAGATTACAGCTGACAAACCACTGACAATACCACATTTTATCTCTTTTTGCATGAATATAAAGTGAGATGCACCTTTTTGTTATGTACTTTCTCACTTTCTGCATTATCCTCTTCAGTTAATTATCGTCTGCATTTCCCAGAATGCCTTTTAATCACTAACAGCAAATGTGGCTGAGTTTATTTCACTCAGCTGTCAGTTATGCATGTGTGTGGCAGCAGTGATAGGAAACAGAAATAGGAATAATAGGTGCAATGGATTGTGTTCCCACTGAGGAAAACACATCTTGAGGATGCATTGCAGTGCAAGTGATTCATTGCTTGTTGAGAAAGTCTATGGCTCGTTGATGATGGATTTCTACCACCAAGATTGTACGACTGTATTGTAAAATAGTCGGCATACATAAGAATCAGCTTATGCTATTCCACAACGTAAAAGCAAGGAGTTTGTTAAACAGCAAACTTTACCTTAGACAGCTGCTTTCAACACATTTTGATCTTTGTTCATTAGCAAATGACATAATGTTACATGTAATAAAGACTTTCAAACAGGTTTTCAAAACCATAATCAATGAGCAAAACTGGAAATGAAGCCAAATTTTGAATAGAACTACTGTAAATCACTCCCAGCACAATGTAAGATGAACTTTGTGGGGATGCCAACTTTACATTATCACACAGCAACACTGTGAGGTTTGCATCTGTTAAAATGAAACTCGCAAGGACCAAATTTCCCGAGAGTGTAAAGATTCATCCTTCATTGGGTGGGCGTAATAATAGTTATATACAACCCCATACACTGTAACACACACACTAACAGACACTGTAGAAATTGAGCCAATTAGAGGCTGGCTCAGAGGAAGACCTGTCCTCAGTATTGATCCTGACACTGACCCTCTGGTCTCAAAAAGATTTACAGTGGGAGATTTACTTTGTTCGCTATGATGCACAAACATAAACACACTGATTTAAACACTGGCGAAAATAAAATTTAAACTTTGACTCACATCCACTGTACAAGTAAAAGACACAAGTTACCAAAATACATCCTTAGAAGCTTATTTATGCACACTGCACCTCTAATAAGCCAAACATATTCTGCAAGTGTGTGTGTGAGACTGTATTCTGTCACACACGTGTGGGGGAAGGACCATGATCTGAAACCCCAGTAGAAATCGGCAGCTGAGATGCCGTTATTTTCCATCATCTATCATTTTATTGATTTGTCTATAAAAACAGTCAAACCTGCTGTCCACGAGCTTTATTGCTTTCCCCCCTTTATTAGTTTGCAGTTTGGGACATCCAGAGCTGTCTCTCTCCCGACAGAAAACTAATCATTTTCTTCAGACGCCTGTCACCATCCTAACAGACAACACTCTGACAACTGTTGCAATCAATTAGGCTGGGGCGATCCTGATCACTGGAGAGTCGCTGCACTATTTCAAGGTCTCTCCAAAAGAGAATCTCGTTCCAAAAAAACACCATTTGAAGTCTGCTTTTTTTTGAAGTGCAATCTTATGAACATATTTCATAAGAAAAGGTCAGACAATGACCAATATCTCTGAAACATTTTAATACGTATATAAATCCATTTTAGTGATGAAACTACAATTCCATGCTCAGTTTATGTATTTCAAATGAAATGTTACAATTGTTTCAACACAAATGTAGAAAATAAGAGGAAAAAATGTCCATCTGAGTTTCTCAGACGTAAAATGTGACATATTCAACTGTCTTGAGTTGTTCAAACAAGTTCAAAACCCAAAGATATTCAACTTAATCCCAGAGAGGACCAAGTAACTCAACAAATTTTGACATTTAAGACACTCAAAACTAGTCATTTTTGGCCTTTTTTGATGCTAAAAACATTACTGAAATGCTTGAATATCCAACCTGTTCCAGACTAATCCTTTGGTGATCAAATCATTAATTAATCGACTACTTGTTTTGGCTCTAGTTACAGTAATACTATAGTTATCCGAGTAGCTGCAGCAGTCGCTCTGTGGTATATTGTTCACACAGTAAAGCCAGTCTCATTGCATTCTGCAGAACAGACACGACAGCAGCCACCAGGAGTGATTATCAAAAATAATTATCATGACACATCTGATTCAGAGGTAGAGGTGAAACCGGTCATCAGTCACAGGACATTTGATTTAGCGCGTTTAATACAGTGTTTACTGGAGCTACAATTAGGCTAGTCAGACTGGCAATCACTTCTAATGGAAAAAAGAAAAAGAAAAACATTGGCATTTTTGGGGTACGGAGTCTCCAGGCGAGATAATCCATCAATGGCCCAAACAGACCTTGGAATGAGTGAATCTATGTGTTGACAATGCCTGCGTATGTTTGTAATCAGCAGTACATGAGGGGAAATACAACAGAGCTGCAGTGTTCCAAGCCTAAGTCCTATATTTACAGCCAAGCAAATTGTGGCCAGAAGCAGCAGATGCAATAAACACAATTTCTCTCCCTCTCTCTCTTTCACTCCATTTCTCTGTCTCTGTCTCCCTTTCTCCCTCTGATGGCAAAGAGAACAGCCCACTTCTGGGGTGTGCAGCAAATTAAATTTACTGTAGTTAATAGAGTGAGCCTATGCTGCTAAATGTCAATTTCCTGACCAAGTCCTTCCCCTTGGAGAATGATTAGCTAATTTGAGGCTGGGGATAAATGGGCTAATGCAGGACACACACAGATAAACAGCCACAGTTGGACCCCATTCCAAGCCCTTCCTCTGCTTTACATTTTATTGGCCTTATTATCTCCAGGGAAAATGGGTCCCCCTATGACCTAAACATATTTTCATTTCTAATAAAAGGCCCTTGCTGGTTGCCCCCACGTGCAAACCCCCCCAACACACACACAAATGCGCTGCCCCCTCGCAGTCTCCTTCCTCCATCCCTTCCCCGTTTCATCGTCCAATCCATTAAATCGGAGCTCTGCAATTGGCTGGGCCCATTTTCCTGGTGAATTATCAATAGAGTAATTATGCTCCATGTTGGGAGCTGGGCTGAAGCTTATCGCCGCTGACCCCCTGGCGCGCGCCAGGATATGATCCCTCACCACGGCCCATTGGGGTAATTATGTGGTCGGGTGTAAAGCTGGATGGTGTGTTACCTTTATCTGTATTCTATTTCTGTTTTCATTGAAAATTGGACATTAATGGGAGCTACGCGATACCACTAGTGTCAGATACAGGTGAGCGTCTCCAACGGAATCTGACCCCCAGTCAAATCATTATTTGCAGTACACAGCGTAGGGACGGGTACACAAACGCACAAAAAGACCAATCATCCACAGTGTTCCTTTAACCTTATCTTGCCCCTATTTGAGCAGCACTGACGGACATTCAGACCGTTTCTTCGTTTTTCCAACCACCGCCTTCGGTTAGTAAGGCAAAATAAAGTTGATGTCCATATTGTGTTTGTCCTGTGGTGCAAAACACTAACATAACTGCTGGAAACATCTCCCTGGTGAGGCCCCCAAGCAGCCTATCTGACCGTTAGTGTAGCACAGCAGTGATTAATGGTTGTGTAACTTCAACCATATCGCATTTCAGTCGACACTGGCGACAGTGACCCTAGTATGACCATCAATACAGTAAAAGAGCATGCATAAAAATGACCATCTCAGTTTCCTGGGATAACATCAACGAGGACTGAAAATGATTGATTACAATAACTTTTGCATCTTACCATCATTTTGACCATTTGTAGAGCCCTGCAACATTTCTATGCTAGCATCCAGGCCAGCTTCTGTGCCATTACCCTGTTTTACAGTTCATTTGTCGTTTATTGGTTCCATTCATGCCAACAGTGTGGACGTGTTTTCTATTTTAAGCTCAAACAAATCTGAGTTGTCATTTTTAAAAAAGTGGTAATAAACTTATTCACACTTCCTTATTATTGTTTAAGGCATGTAAAATGAGTCACGCTTCAGCTTTTCAGAAAGATCAGTGACAGAAATTGTCTATTCACAAATAGAAAAAAATAAAAATACAGTGAGAGCTGAAATCCTATGCTGACAAATGTTTCTGGCTTTACCTGTCCGAAAAATAACACGCAGAAAGATAAACTTACAAGTAGTTTGCCAGAGTTTTTCTCACAACAAAAGCAAACATTTGAAGCCCAAAAAATGCAATAAATATATGGTATTTATTCCTTGTCTGTACAATGTATTTTACTCAACCATGTAGGCCAACCAAACCTTAGACTTGAGCACTCTCCAGCCACACACACAAGCACACACGCAAACTACAAAAAAGCTTGCCAGTCGACTTTTCCAAGCAATAGACAGATTGAAAAAGAAACAGGCCCATTGAAAGCGAGACGTTCCATATTTGAAGAACTTCATTAATGCACTGTTCCCCGCCGAGTTATTTCCAGTGACAGAGCACACAGCAGCAGCTTCATGTTCAAGTTAAAAGTCACTTTTCTTTTTTTTTCTGCCATTTCAATGTGTCTAAAAGCACCTTGAGTGAGCAATGTGCATTTCCTGCTGCCAAAAGACGTGGAAAACAGCTGTTCCTGCCTGACGCTGCCTGCTGAATGGAATGCAAATATGTTAACCATCCAGAATTTATTACTTTTGAGTGCTCTTCAAACGCAACGGCAGACACAAGTTTAATTTATGATATTCCTCTAATTATGAGAGCTGTTGAAATCATTTCCCAAGCTGCTTCCTCCTTCCAAGCAGCCACATTATCTGTTCCCTCGGTTCACAGTACACACACGCACACACACACACAAACACACACAGACTCAGTCATCCACCGTGCATACCCACACAGATACATAAACATACATACACACAAACCGAATAACACACAAGGAATCACTGCAAAGTAGCTGATTGTGAGCACAATTAACACAGCAAAGACAGAGCATGAAAGATTCACGGGAATGTTTTTTCTTCGTTCCCCTCTGCTTCATAAAAGCAATGTTTAGATTTGTCATAATCTTCAGTTTGCTTTTAATTTAGCAGTCGTCAACACAAACGTCTGCAATGCCCTGCTATGCTGTGAAGCAGAAATGAGACCCCATGCAGGCCACCCACTCACTACCTCACATACCCACCCAAACACACACACACATGGATACAGCCACAAGCCACAAGGTCAAGTCATTTAGCAGAGTTCAAAGGCCTTCAAAGACCCCTCAGATCTATATGAACCTACGACGGCCAGCCAACGATGAGGGAAAAGATGACTTTCTGCACTAAGATATGGTTTCCATGTGCGTGTATGCATGTGGGTTTATGTGCATGGCTGTGTGTGTGTGTGTGTGTGTGTGTGTGTGTGTGTGTGTGTGTGTGTGTCGCTGGGTGCATATGTGTTGATTACCAGGCGTCTTCACTGGCACATATGCCCAGTGTCACTCAGTCTCCTCATCGCAATCCTAAACTTGGCCGTCTGGTGTGCACCCGCAACCTTTGACCTGTGTGCAGCCGCAGCTCGACATGACACCCATTAGCAGCTGGAGCCGGAGGGGTGGGGGGGGGGCACCCAGGCTCAGCCACTCAGTCCAGACACAAGGTCAAGTGGAGGTCACACTTAGACTAGGTGCTAACTTGCCAACTCGCTCACAGCCACTCACGCAACCGAAACCCCACTTCTTCCCCTGCCTCAATCCATCACGGCTCAGAATAATTAGTTACGGCGAGTTAGGAGAGAGTTGTTTTGGTTGTCATTGCCTCCATCTGTACGAGGGTGGAAAGCAGAGGGAGGGAGCAAAGGTAGAAGGACAGAGGAGAATGGAGAAGGGAGAAGGACGGGGAGTGTAGACTAGACGGGGGAGAGACAATAGGTGAAGGACAGCAGGAGGCAGTGGGGAGAGAATAAAGGATAAGTTAAAGAGAAAAAAAAAGGTTAGAAAAGTTGGGGAGTCAAGAACAACCAGGGTAAGAAAAAAAGAAGGAGAATGAAAAAGAAATTGGGACTTATGGAGAAGACAGAGCAGACAGCCGTACTTTACATCAAGCTGGCTCCAATTAGCAGGTGTGCTCTCAGACGCTCGCTCTCCCTCTCTCTCTGGTCAGGGAAGATGTATTTTTCTGCCTTTTATACGCATGTATTTATGAAGTGGTAGGAGATCTGAGGGCCCTTAGCATAACAGCCTTTTATTGTTTAAATGTGGACTGCTCGGCCCCGTGTGCTTAAGTGATTTAGGAACCTCACAACTCCAGTATAAGAAAAATCATAAACGCTGAGACAAACCATGTGGGTGGACTGTAAAAGGCACCGAGGAACGGGCCGACAAAAAGCAGACACACATTCCACTACTAAAGGGAAACTACACTTAATTAAACACCCAAGACACAACTGGAATAGCGCCCTGTAAAAAACATAGCACTATTAGTTTCGCCTCCTCGGTGGAATAACATAAAGTTGTCTTCAGACAGAACAGAGGCTTGTCTCATAAAGAAGTTTCTAAAAATCATTTTTTTATGAACCGCTGTCAAGATTGAACAAGGAGAAGGAGAGAGAGAGGAATGAACACAGAAAGAGATCAAGAAATGAATAGAAAGAGAAAACACTCACACCCTCGGAGAGAAAAAGCCTCTCCCGTCCAATATATCTTTCGCTTCACATAGCCGACATGTCCCGTGCACAGAGCTAGAAGTAGCCCATGGAGAAGGCAGATTTTACCGTTAGCAATCATGATTGTTGGAAAGGATGATTTTTGCGACGTGAATGAAAGCCTGAGAAAATACAATTTCATATATGGTGAGCAGAGAAATATACAAACAACATTTAGATCTTTTCTTGCACAATTTAATTTGTGCATAAATATTTTTACACACACACATGCACCACTGATAATACCGGTTTCACAATAGGTTCCTTTAATTTCTAACTGAAGTACACTCCATTTTAAAAAATACTGTTTCTAAATGTAAGCCTATTTTTACATCTTTACATCTCTTTCATGTAATATTCATTGTTTTTGATTTTTTTTTTTGACTAAAAATGGCAATAGATATTACCATTTATGTAAAAAAAAAAAATATTGATTTACAATGGACAGTTGGAAATAGGATCCAAATGACGCCGCTTGTTACAGTGATGGCATGAATGTCATTCATTACACATCTGCAGTAGCACATGGGCGCACACTCTGTTATCCCACTTTTAGTGAGTGTCAATATCCCACTGAGTTTACAGAGAAATCTGGCAAACTTCCACTCCAACAAAACTGTTGACTGCATTTAAAATAATTACATTTTCCTGCTTTGATTTGTAGCCAAAATAACAACGTCAAGTTCTCTGTTCAGCCAGTCGCAGAAGCGTTCTGCTCTTTGTTCAACCAATCATACGACAGTTGGCCACGTATCCTTTGGCCGATCCATCTATCTCCACTTCCTCCTCATGTCCTCGACTCTGCCAAAACCCGAACGGATAGATAAAGCAAAAGGGAAGACAAATTTCAAATAGAAAACCTCATGCGCATGCTGAGAAAGTGTTTCATTACTTTGAAAAAGATTGTCAAGGTTTCAGTCAAGGCGCACATGATCCCTGTTTCATTTCTCTGCCATTCTCTCTCATTTTTCTCTTCTTTTTCCACAAATAAATTACTAAACGTGTGAGTGAAACCACATGCGTGTGTGTGTGTCTGTGTTTGTGCGGTGCTTTGCTTGTCCAAAGTGAACTGACAAGTGCAGGCAGTGGTTCCATTAGCTGGCAATTTGCTCTCAACTTGTCCAGGGGGGGGGGTGAAGGTATGACAGAGGGTTTTTTTGGCAAGACAGCGCACATGGCTCTGTTTAGGACGAGTTAGGTGAGGTGCTCACATACATAATCCTAGGCCATCATTCAAACACTCCTGCAACACTCTTAAACATGCAAGATCTTACATGTGAATATGAGACAGCCTAAATGGAGATCAATGCCTCAAATAATATAATGAAAA
Organism: Chromis chromis; assembly: GCA_900302755.1. Lineage (NCBI taxonomy): Eukaryota > Metazoa > Chordata > Actinopteri > Pomacentridae > Chromis > Chromis chromis. The sequence continues at coordinate 9,649 of OMNN01024247.1, forward strand.
CAACAATCTATTGTAAACACAGACATATTTACCTATGCTTAAAAATCCATTGATTACTGTGTGCTACAACGTCAACAACAAAGCATTAGTCTGAATATGACCGTGCCAGAATATTGTAAAGACAAACTATATATGACTACACATGCATCCTCTGAGTGCCACTGTCCATATGGTTTGAGCCAGAGCATAACTAGAGTACAAGGTAAACACGGCTGACTGAGGTTTGTCCATGCATGCTCTCTTAGCTCGGGTCTCTATGGACTGGCTCAAAACCTGGCCACTGAATCACACACACACACACACACACACACACACACACACACACACACACACACACAGAGCACATAACATACCTCCCTCCCTCCCTGTGTGTGTAGTATGTTTAAGAGTGAAAAGCAGAACTGTGGACAGACGGTGGCGTTTATCTGTGCATAAATTAAGAGCAGAAGCTGTTAATTAAAAGGGGGGGAAATAAGCACAGATGAAATAAAACTTTGCTAATCGACTACTTGGCAAGGTGACCTCTGAGTGCACCGGCCGTCATTCTAGGACCCGCTGTCCTGCTGGGCGAGTGGCACAGGGGGGCAATGTGTAGGTCCGGCTATGAGCAGCAGGCAACTGGTAGAGCCCCCCTCCTCTCTCTCTCCATGTATCGCTGTCTCTCTAGCTCTCTCACCCCTCCTTCTCCGCCCAGAGCGTTATTAGACCCAGGGCTCTGCTGCGGCTCCAAACAGCTCAATGACAACACACAGGGCCTGCCAATTAGAAATAATTAGACAGTCATTTCAGTGGCAAGTCTTTTTAAGTGCATATATAACGATGCAATGATGCTTATTAGCCGGCCTGAGCCGGCGAGGACCAGGGCCTCAAACGCTTTGGTGCTGGAGAAAATAATTATGCTAGTGATCACAAAGCGAGCTGCACATCTCTGTACTTCACCTCCACGCGTTTCAAAAATCCACTTCATTAGCTCCCGTAATTAATCCTCCATTAATTGCAGGAAAAGCCCAGTTTACCTCCCTTCGTTTCTAATTATCATCTTATAAATAGTTATGGTTCTAATTAATGTGTTCATTAGGCAGGATATTTCTCTCAAAGCCTCGCTGGGAGCCAAAGGTCCGGCTCGGCTCTCTCTGAAGCCTAACCAGCCAGAAGGTGAGGCCATCCTGCCTGCATTTGCTTTTATTTTACTACATTCAACCTCCTAATTGGCATTTAAAACCCAATTTGGAAGAACTTCAAGAAGCTTAAATAGGAAAGAGAGACAGAGAGAAGGCAGGAAGGAGAGGGAGAGAGAGAGAGAGAGATACATTTGGTGTTCGTTTTCCTATGCCAGAGCTAAAAGCGTTTCTGTCTCCGTCTTTCTCTTGGTCTGGCCAGACGGAAGAGGCTTTTCACTGTCATAAAGTGAACACAATGAGGACTGATTGGATGTTATTAGTCTTTGGCATTATAGAGGTTTTATTTGCAAAACAGAGAATCTGTGTCTCTAAAGAAATAACAGTGGGAATAACATACTTTTACTGGGTTGCAGCCATCAAACAACGGAATTCTGTCTTTGGTATACAGATATGAAGTAACTAGCCGGGTGTGTATGATACTTAAATTAATCCCAAACACTCGCATTCATTCACAAAGCTTTCAAAAAGAAAATTACTCAACCGTCTCTATTATCAGAGATGTGATCTTCAGAACTTTACCTGATTTTTATTTAGGTTTTGTTATTCCAAAATCTATATATAGTTGAAATTTTAGACTGATAAGAATTATTTTGGTAATCAAGCATCCTCAAATATACTTGAGCTCTGTGCAATAATTATGTTCTTAATATCATTATATTATCTGTTACATCCATTTGTATTAATGACTGCTGCTGTAATGAGTCAGTTTATTAGATGCTACTTATAAACAAATGTGTCCAGTATTATCACAGTGAGTGGCCATCAGCCAAAACAGTTTATGAAGAACAAAAATTTGTCTACTTAAATAAATTAAAAACATGTGAAATGCTAATAGCACCACAGTTTAGGGCCCACTTTTTACAGAAAATAGGTTTTATTTTCCCACCTCCACACTATGTGAACAAGTAAAAAAACAAACAAGAAAAGAAAATATGTTACTTAATATTAGACACTTTTCAGATTCTCTGATTATGTGTATTTAACATCCTACTAAACAGGTACGAAAACTACACAGGTGACTGACTTCTCATGCTGTCAGTGTCTACAAAAAAATAAAAAACTACTTGCATGCAATATTCAAAAGTATACGTCCTTCACACAACATCTAAACCACAACAACTACCTTTCACCTAACACAACAAGGCTTTATGTGTCATTACTCCGGATTTGTTTAACAGATGGATAAAATGAGTCTTTGATGTTAAACTAGTCTTTGTTTGGGCCCATCGAACTAACTCCCTCATTTGATTGTCTATATGAGAGGGCTGGTGCCTTTTGTGAGGTGAATTTAGTGTGTATGTGCTACTCGGTGTAGACTCTACAGCTAGGTTGCTACCCAGGGGAGTGGGCTAGTGTGTTGTGAGCCTGCAGGATGGAGGGGTGCAATGGAGTGGGGTGGGGT
>OMNN01024251.1:0-18317 GCA_900302755.1 Chromis chromis
TCCAAGACAGAGTTGCTGATCTGGAGGCAGATACCGATCAGGCATAACATTATGACCACCTGCCTAATATTGTATTGGTCCCCCTTATGTGGTCAAAAATGCTCTGAACCATTGGGCATGGACAAGAGGACCTCTCAGGGTGTCCTATGGGGTCTGGCACCAGGACGTTGGCAGTGGATCCTTTGGGTACTCTGGCTTGTGCAGTGGGGCCTCTGTCAATCAGACTTGTTCCACTGCATCCTGTTGATGCTTGATCAGAATGGGGTCTAGGAAGTTTGGAGGTCAAATCAACATCTTGGGCCATTGTCATGTTCCTCAAGCTGTTCCTGATTGTTTGATGTTTTTTGCCATCTGGTGGGATGCATTTTCCTGCGGGGGTAGGCCAATGACATTTGGGATTTCCATTTGCATGAGGGAGTGTGCTTGTTCTGGGACAATGTTTATTTGGGTGTCTAAGTCTCATCAACACAGAGGCCAAAATCCAAGGTTTTCCAGCAGAACACCACATAGTACCAATATGATCAATGTTATTCACTTCACCTGTCAGGTCAAGATATGAAAAGGAAAAGATCTAAGAGACTTTGAAAGAGGGTTCATTGTTGGGGAACAGATGGTAAGAGCTTTAGTCACAGAGACTTCTCAACTAATTGATGTTTAAATAGGAACTGTGACTAAAGTGACATCTGCATTCAGATCTGTGGGAAAGACAACAGTAAATAGGGTTAGAAACTGGTAAACAGCATATTTGATGAGCTTGTGCATTAGTGTGATATGTACAGAAAACAGAGGAAAAAGTCTCCCTCAGATGACGATATGATCAGACTGTCTGCAAGAACAATTAGTTGACCGTTTCATAGAGAGGGATATTGTGGTAGTTCTACAGTGCATAAAGCTTCATTACAAAGATGAATGCACATTTTAAAGTTAAGTAAAGTGGTGTAAAAAGCATATGCACTGCTCTACATAGACATGAAAACAAGAGATATGATCAGATGAGTCATCCTTCACCAAATTCTTGACCCCTGCAATGAGGGGATCTGGTAGCTATGTTATTCTGTGGAGGTCATTTATCTGGTGTGGTTTGGCTCCACTTGTCCCTTTAGAGTAAAGAGTTCTGAGGGATCATCTTTATCCTATGAAGAAACATTTCTATCCTGATGGGAGTGTCTCTTCCAGGATGACAATGACTCCCATCTACAGCAAATGAAGAGTCATTGAATGGTTTGATGAGCATGATGTGAATCACATGCTGTGGCCTTTTCGTCACCAGTGATTAGCATTGTTGTCTCACACCTAGAAGGTCCTGGGATCGAATTTGTTGATCGTCTCGAGCCTTTCTGTGTGGAGTTTGTCTGCATGGGTTTTCTCCAGGTCCTCTAATCTCCTCCCACAGTCCAAACACATGCATGGTGTGAGTTTGTGTGATTGTCTGTCTCTCTATGTTAGCCTGGCCTCTTGTCATATTGATACTGGACTGGTGATATGTCCATGGTGCTCCTCTAACTTACCCCTAATGTCAGCTGGTATAGCTTCCAGCCCCTACAGAAAATGAATGGATGGATGAGTGTTCATCCCACCAGTCGAGCTCCAATGACTTAGACAATCAATGCAAAGTAAACTGCTGTGCCGGCACATGATGGTCCAACACCTTACTAAGACACTGTATGATGGCTTTTCCCTTAAAGGTCCCACATAGTGAAAATCCATGTTTATGGCATGTTGTGTGGGTGCTATAAACTCGAAGGTGTAAAGGAATACTTCTGTCATTCCTCACATCTCCCTAAAACTAGATAACCTCCCAGCTTCAAACTTGTTCTTCCTGAAGGGGGCGGGAACAGCAGCAGCTCATGATTTTCAGAGTAAAAGAGCCTGTTTTAGAAAAGCAATAAAACCAGGTGTTATAAAGTCATGGTGAAATTTTTCGCAGTATTTTGAGTTGAAAAACGGAAAGACACACTATGAGGGCACATGAGACTTTGACTAATATGCTGAAAATGGTGACAATATGGGACCTTTAATTCATCGCCTATCTATGGTTTGTTATTAATATTAGTGTTTGCATGCTGTCTTTTGATATTATTAAAAACGGGAACTTTATTTACTCTTTTAACCTGCACACATCACATCACTTTAACGCCACTGTTCACTTTAAAACTGCTGCTGCTGCCGGCCCTGTGCCCTGTATATTTGTATATATATGTCCATTGATTCTATTTTGTGTATATGTATAAATGTATAAGTGTGTATATACATATGTTTATGTGTATATTTATATATTGATAGAAGGTTGTTATTACTTTTTTATCATTTTTATACTTAGTGTATCTTTAATGTATCTTTATAAGCTACGCCAAGACCTGAGAATCTGCATTTCGTTCATCCTGTAAAGGGTCGAATGACAATAAAGAAGTCTGAGTCTGAGTCTGAGTCTTTAACCTGCAGGTACTATGAAAAAGCCATTTTCTTGTAACTGTTACATGCAAAAGACCTTCAAACTTTGTCTATTAAATGCAAATCAATCAGAGATTTTCAAAATTAAAGCATCATTATTATTTTTGTGTCAGACTAGCTGATGCAAAGACAGGTTTCCCTCCTCAGCTGTGTGTGCAGACATGAGAAGTGCCTGTGTGTGGCGCAGTTCCAGTGTTTTAACCCTGCCACAGTGACTGCAGGCTGCTTTCCCTTTAAAACATGACGCAGGGGCTGCTCGGCTCCACTGTGTGTTCAGCAGCAGCACCAGCGGCTCGTTGTTCTCACGGCTCGGTCCGGAGACGTCGCTGCTTTGCCGGGCCTTCCTCCGCTCATCATGGAGTTTTTAATGGGGAATCCGTTCGCCACGCCGGTGGGACAGAGGATCGGTGAGCTCTATTATAACCGTCATTGTAGAAAAAGCCTCCGTCATCTGGGCTTTGATGCTCCAACATCCCTGCTGAGCTGCTGTTTCGTACAATATGATCCTTCTCTAGAGGATGCGTTTATAATGTGGATATGTTAAAATCTAGAAATCAAGTGAAATTCATTGAGACTGACAGAAGAAACAAGGGCTTAATGTTTGATTGACGTGTGCACCAGACAATGATGTGCAGGAGGCGGGAGAAGCAGGCTGAGGTGCTCGAAGTGATTGGTTGTTGTTGTGAAGGTTGAACCTGCAGAGAGCTGGGCGGGACCCGGGGTGGCCCACATCCTCTGACCCAAATCTGATGCACCGAGCCAATGATAGCACATTGTTTTCATCGACTGCTGGACACTGAGAGGTGGTCGTTAAAACAATTAGAGGAGCAGATGGATGCAGCAGATGGAGGGAGCATGATTCTGTAGAAAAACTGTCATCTTTGACAAAAAATATCCTGCATATATTTAGATATACATGTACGTGTGTAATGTTTCATTATCTGGTAAACTGGTGTGATTTTTAGCCCTCAGACACTGTAAGGATTTGGATCCAAAAGAACCATAATCATCAGTACTGACTGTGGTGTTACACTTGTAGCTCAGGCACCTGTAAACAGTCTGGTATGTTGTCAGTCAGGCTTTTTTTCTCACACATGACTTGCATCTAAATACTGGAGCCTGTTACAGTCACTCTCCTTGTCATACATTAACCTCTGTGTATCAAAGTCACATAAAAAAAATCATCTCTGTCTGCCCTAAAATGGCTCAGATGTGATCTCACATAGCCAGGCATCCACAGTATTCTGCCTGTGGTGGAGATTGGTCTGACTCCACCTCATTATCATCCTACTATAGGGGGGAAATGCACTGGCGTGTTTGTGTTTCCTTAAACCAATCACAATCGTCTTGGGTGGTGCTAAACCGAGGATTAACCGAAGTTGTCTGCAAAATAGTGACTTGAAAATTGTCATCCCCACCCTCAACCCAACCGGTTGAGGCAGATGGCCGCCCTCCTTGAGCCTGGTTCTGTCGAAGGTTTTTTGTTGTGTTATTCCTGGTAAAGGGGATGTTTTTTGGTTCCTTCCCACTGTCGCCAAGCGCTTGCTCAAAGGGAATCCAAAGGGAACTTAAGATTGGTTGGGTTGTCTGTTTGGAATTTCAAAGGTTTTCAGCTTACTATGTGAAATGCTTATGTTGTGAACTGGCGCTGCATAAATAAATTGAATAGAATTTGGATGATTGCATGCAGGGAGGCCAGATCTGTTGAAATGGTTAATTCACCAAAAGAACCAAGTAGCCCTTCTTTACTGCAAAACTAAACTTGACATTTTCAGCATGTAGGTTGCTGCTCAGAGGTTGTTGTTTTCCAGAACAGTAACACTCAGATAGTGGAAGGAGAGGAGAGAGCTGTATTAAATGCACAATGGAAATGGCCAATCAATATTAGATGTGACCAGATACATTTTTGTTGTAACCTCTTTGCCGCTAATGGGGGAAAAAATGGTGAGCAGTACAACAGCCTGGTTTTAATATTAGAGACGCATTCTGAAGCCGTTTTGTTGCTGTGTAGAAAATGCTCAAAATCATTTACATTGCATCAACATAAATCAGATCTCAGTAACTTAATTTTGATTTTCTTGAAAATTTGTTTAAAGAAGAAACCTTTATTTGTCACGAATACATTTTTACAGTATTGCGAATACTGTAAAAATATCCCAGTTGGGGTCAGAGCGCAGGGTCAGCCATGGTACGGCACCCCTGGAGCAGGAAGGGTTAAGGGCCTTGCTCAAGGGCCCAACAATGGCAGCATTGGGGTTTGATCCTCTGACCTTCTGATCAGTAGCCCAGAAACTTAACCGTTGTGCCACCACCGCCCCTGTCTACTGTAGGTACTATGAATATGTTGGCCAAGTTTTATAGGGAATTGTTATTATATTGTGAAAAACATGTGTAAACCAGAGACACTACGTCACTTGTATGTGCTGTTATTGTTTTTTTGGGGAGTTTTTCCCATTTTTATTGATACAGAGACAGGGTGAAAGGGGGTATAGAGGAGAGTGACATGCAGCAAAGGGTCTTTAGCCGGACTCGAACTCATGACTGCTGCTGGCGACCTGCGCCCACATGGTCACGCCTTAACTCAGCGAGCTATATGGCGGCCCCGTATGTGCTGTTATTGTTATTAAAAATGACTCCCTTCTACAATAACATCTGCACTGCTGCCACAAAAGAGCTCAATTGTGTCTGCTTCACATTAATTCACATAAAAAGACAACAATATGTCCACAATGCAAATTATTTAGAGAACATAGATAATAAAGCAACAGATGGAGCCAGCATGGTGGTCGTACTATACTTTAAACATAATGTATAGGAAGCAGTGTTACTACAGATGAAACTGTGCTGGTGCCACACAGGACAGTGTCTGCTGCATTGCCAATAAAAGCTCAGACGGAGCAGTAGTAAGCTATTTTCAATCCTTGAAAAATCCATCTTCACCACCACTACCCTTAGTGCACATGTAACCTTCAACCGCCCCCACACATTCTGATATAACTAGATAGAAAGGAGGTGTGGGTGTGCAGTATTTTCATTCCAACATTAACATCTGTCTGCAAGACTGCAGAAGGAATCCCTGAATCTCTCCAAGTTCACTTCTTGGCTCCTCTGCAATAACCATCAGATCATATCCTTTCTTGCAGCATCATAGTGCCAGAAGATTCACACAGCTCTCCTTTAACAGCAGTAAATAGGATGTTATGCTACAGGAAAATATCTAATTGTGTTTTTTCTGACAGATATTGCGATTATATTTGTGTTATTGTTTTTTTTAAGTCTAGCCTCAGTTCAATATTCACTGTGTAATAGATTTAAAATGTGATGGAGCATTACCACATAAGATGTCATCAGTGGTGTGACTGTCACGCAAGGAAGCATGAAGCTGTAAAACCACAGATACAGTTTAAACCCGGACACAGACATGTTGTGAAATGCACGAGGTGTGGCTAATAAATTATGATGCTGGGCTAATGCCAGTTGAACCATGGTGTGCGTGTTTCCTGGCCTTGTCGCCTTCTATCTAGATCTTTGCTTGTGTTGTTCATTCTCAGATGTACGTCGCTTTGGAGAAAAGCGTCTGCCAAATGAAATTGTAACATTGTCTGAACCATGTTGTTGTACTGATCAATAGGCAACATTAACAACACGTCATATGCCTGAATTAAATAGAAGTGAATTACAGCATTAGTCTAATTTTTTAATAGCTAAACCTCGTGTAGCCTAAATTGCAGCCTTTGCAATTTGCTAATTGCATTGTTTAAAATTGTGATTTCAATTGGAAATCAATTCATTTTTCAGCCCAGCAAGCCAGAAGACTAAACAAGACTGAGCGATAGCTACTAAGTTACTAGGCAACTTTCTTGCAAAGCAAAATGTGCCTGTATTACGGTATTACTGTATTATGGTAGTGCAGTGGCTAACACTGTTGCCTCACAGTCACAAATCTTGGCCTGTGGTCTTTCTGTGTGGAGTTTGCATGTTCTCCAGTGCTGTGTGCTCCGGATTCCTCCCAAAGACATTCTTAGGCTAACTGGTGATTCTAAATTGGCTGTAGGTGTGAGTGTAAGTGTGGTTCAAGTCCAGTTGTACCCTGCCTTCGCCCTAAAACAGCTGGGATAGGCTCCAGCCCCTCTGTGACCCTACAGACGATAAAGTGGTGTATACAGTTGTCCTGCACCTTTTGAAAGAATCCAATACCAGAGGGCAAAGGGGGTGTGGGTAACATGTTATTATGCGATTGCGTATAAATAGCATGCCACTTCATGCACATTTGCATGTCATGTCTATGCATTTAAAGCTTAAAATGCGTAGACATGAGTTAAGGTTATGTTTAAGGTCAGTGGGAGGCTGTCGTTCAACATAATTGCAATGATTACCTATTATTTACATGCTTTTTTGTGATCAGGTGTTGTGGGACATTTTGAGACATGATCTATGACATAAGTAAAGATGGAATATAAAGTCATAATATAAAATTATCATAACTACATTTTATTTAAAAAAAAATAATAGTAAGAAAACTCAATAAAAACATAAAAAATCCAGATAGCCCAGCCCTCCCACCTTGAATAGGCGTCTGGTAGACAAAATCCTTTTTGTAATTGCTAAATGATTGCAGTTACACATGTTACATTTATTGAACTGAAAACTAAAGCACTTATGTAGACAAATCACAATACATGTTGTTGAGAACCATTCCAAGGCTTTATGTTTGGCTATAAGCGTAGTTAAAAATGTAATTGAGATTTTGAATGAGTTGTTCTGACTTCTTGGAATTATAGTTTCACTTGGGCTCTCTGTCGTCCACTAGTCATGTAATTAAAATCCAACTTTCCTGACTTGGTGTGTAATTTATATCATTTACAAATATAAGAAAGAGTAAGGGTCCTAGGTTTGAGCCCTGTGGAATTCCAAAATATTGCAGACTTAATGTGGGAAATTACAGAGCGAAAATACTGTGTACTGTGGCTGTGGTGTTATATGTGTTAGGAAGTTATTGTTAGAGATGTGTACTTTGCATAAATGAGTAACAAAATCATCTTATTAATAGGAAACTTTCTTTCCTAATAGTCTGCAGTTTCAAATATTCAGCAGTGTCAAATTTCTCTTCGCCTACTTTTCACAGAGCATGCGACCGGCTCCAGCCTGCCATCTGAAGACTGGGCACTCAACATGGAAATCTGTGACACGATCAACAGCTCAGAGGAAGGGTGTGTGTTAGTGTGTTATCTATCAGTATCAGGAACAAAGTAGTCCTCTGGAGGTTGCATGCCTCTGACTGTAGAAAATTCTTTGTTTACAGACCCAAAGATGCAGTCAGAGCCATAAAGAAAAGGATCGTAGGAAACAAGAACTTCAAGGAGGTTATGCTGGCGCTCACCGTGAGTGTTTACTCTGATTATGTTCTTGTCAGATGTGCATATTTTGTAATCTGTGAAGTGTTCTCTCTGAGTGTCTTCTTTTGTTTGCAGGTTCTGGAGACCTGTGTGAAGAACTGTGGCTACAGGTTTCACATCCTGGTGACGACGAGGGACTTTATAGAAGGAGTTCTGGTCCGGGCGATCATCCCGAGGAACAACCCTCCAGCAATCCTGCATGATCGAGTGCTCGGCATCATACAGGTGAGGCATGAGGAGGGACTGCAAAACAATCAGGTTGTTGTCAGTCTTTGTGTTGTAGTAATTTGTGGCTTTCTCTTGTCAAGGCGTGGGCTGATGCATTCCGCAGCTCACCTGACCTGACGGGTGTGGTGTCAGTCTACGAAGACCTGCGAAGGAAAGGACTGGAGTTCCCAATGACTGAACTAGACGGTTATTCGCCAGTCCAAGCTACAAAAAAGGTGCAAACAGGGCAGGGTGCTCTCTGTTTAACTACTGATGGTTGGGTGCTGCCTCTCATCTTTGGTCATTTTTCTCTCTGGTCATTTCTTTACCTTTGCCTATCAGACTTTGCCTGGGAATGGGCCTGCTGTTACTACTCTCCCTGCTGTGCTCCTGTCTTCCAAACCTCCGCTCATCCCACCTCAGACCTCTGAGCTAAAACTGGCCCTTGAGGGAAGCAATGCCCTCACTCCCAGCCAGGTGACGAGACTAGAAGGGGATATTTTAGTATTTACATTTCACTGTACACTGTAAAAATAATCTGTCATTTTACAGATTTTTCTTTTTCATTGCACTGATTTTTCCTGCACCTTTGAAACACACAAAAATCTCGGTGAAGATTACGAAAATAGACATAAATAGAAATAGTGAATTTACATGCTTAATGTAAAATAACATTAAAAACCTGTCATTTTGAATAACCATAAAATTGTATTCTTTAAAAAAATATTTTTTACTCAAAAAGATTAACATACATTTGCAAATGTATTGTAATTTCAGAAAACTTTTCATTTTAGTTAATAAGTAATGTGTACTACTGTAAATATATTAAGAAAATTAGATACAATTTGTGACAACTAACTATTAACTATACTGTTTTTTCACATGTAAATATCCTTTATTAAACATTTAAAAAAGAAAAAAATGCAACATGAATTTTTATTATTAAATCGTTATTTTTCCATTATTTTTTATTATTATTATTTTTATTAATTTTTTTTTGTTTTAGTTTAGTTTTTAGTTTGTTTGTTTTTTTACAGTTTTTTTTTTTACAGTGTACTCTTGTTGGTGTGGTCTCACAACTCCTTTTTGCATCTGTTCTCAACTCATTTTTGCCTCCAACCTTTCTATAATCAATATTTGCCTTCTACAAAGACTTATCATAGATGTGTTTATTCAGTAAATCCTGTTGATATTCCAGATAAAAACGCTGAAGACCGAGCTGGGAGTGGTGCGGAGCAACCTGACCATGATGTCAGACATGATGAGTCAGCTGGATCCAGTCACGGTAAAACAGGCAGACATGGAGCTGCTGGAGGTAAAAAAAATAAATCAACTGACCCAAACCAATTTGTATTTGAATATAATGACGTGTGAATTATTCTCTGCTCTTTTGTGTTGTGAGAAAATAATTTCCTTCCGTTGATGTTGTGTAACGCTGCGTTACCCTTAACTGATCTCGTACTTTATACACTTTTTGTTGCATCTGGCCCTCCAACGCCCCCCGACCCACGCATTATTTGTCTGATTGTGTCATTAGCAGTTATACACAGTATGTAAGGAAATGCAAGACAGGATAGTGAAGATTGTCCCCAAACTCAGTGAGGAGAAGCTGATAGAAGAGTTATTGGCAACTAATGATGAAATGAACACAGCCTTCACTCGCTACCACAGGTAACTACAATGTTGTTACAATTACTATTATTATTATTAGTAGTAGTATTAGTAGTAATAGTAGTAGTAGTAAAAAAAATCTCTCTATCTTTACCAAAAAATAATATTTCAGCATGGTGTATTCTCCCACTTCATAATTTTGTTGTGTTGTTTACAGGTTTGAAAGGCGAATAACAAACGGTCAAAGCACAGCACAGAAGGTAAATAACATGCAGATCATTTTTGAATTAGCTGTTATTCTTACTTCTCAGCTCAACACTCATAATTGTGTGAAATGTTTTTTGTGGACCTAATTTCTTTCAGAGTCACACATACGTCAACCTAACAGACCTCGATTTCAAGAGTGAGTCTGTCAACCAATCAGGGGTTGTAACCAGTGACAGCTCGCTCAGCCTGTCAAAAACTGACAGTTTGTCCAGTCAGATGGCAAAACTTAGTAAGTAGCCCAGTTTTTATTAATATGCTTTGATTTAATTATTATAAGCATGGTTATTAATAATAAATGAATTATGTAAATGCACATGCCTTCATACACACTACTTCTTACTCAGTGTGCAATAAAATTCACTGTCTGTTGCTGTTCTTCTTGCAGGCACAAGTGAATCAGATGACACATTATCACAGAGAGTAAATGTCTTAACTCAACAAAGACCAAGGTACAGAAAGACTTTCTATTCCTGACATTGAAGATGTATATGCAGTACAGCAGTTGGAATATTCAGCTAAAAGTAATGAATAAATGGTTGAAAGAAATAGTTAAAAGTTTTTAATAAACACTTAAAATTTTTTGGCTCAAATTAATTAATAATTAGTTGAAATGAATAGCTAAAAATAATGAACAAATAGTTGAAATAGTTAGCAGAAAGCAGCAGGGAATAGAAAATGGGATACCATCCCCCTTGTTGGCAAAATGACAAAAATGCATCCCCCTTGTTAGCCTGCCATCCCCTCATCCATCTCCGAGTAGCAGAGAGAGTGCAGGGACAGAAGGGTACTTTAACTGAATATCTTAGTCCAGTCTGCCTGACTCATTGATTCTTTATTCACTGTTGCCAACTCTCACGCTTTTGGAATGAGGTTTGGCATCTTTCAGTCTCTCACTCTCACACTGGCAAACTAGTCTTGGGCAAAGAAGACGAAGCCTCAAGCCTGTTCTCTTTGACAAAACATGTTATATATATTAAACCGCTTTTTGTCAGCACATAGGACAAAGTCTGAACATCAGGCTTTTTCCACATTTCAGCAACAGCATTGGTCCATAAAGTGAGGAAATGGCACAGTTTGACTGAGTTTAGTTGTCAGGTGCACACACACAGACGTCTCATTCACTTAACTCTACAATTTCACTTCGGACTAATCAACAATACTTTTAACAGAAGCTGAATTTCCGTTTTTTGCTTTGTAGGACTCTTTCCTCTAAACTGATTAAATGGCCTTTATTTGGCCTTCAACATTTTTCCATCAGATCCATATAACCATTTATCCACGTGGCTGTAACTTCATTAATTATTTACCATTTTTAATGATCCCAAGACATAGAGACAGGATCGATCAGGATTAAAAGCCACACGACGTCTGCTTTTCTTCACATCAGACAGATCAGCTGTAACATACATAGTCACAGTTTTTAAGCCACCATCCTCCCCCAGTCCTCTGAGTCCTGAGCTCCATCACAGCTGTTAGGATGTTGTTTTACTGTTCATTAAAGTCTGATCTGTTCTAAAATCGACTAAAGTGTGTATGGATGCCTTTCCATAACTATATAGAGTGCACAGCCTCACTAAGAATTGAAGTAACCACTAAAATACAGTCTGTATCCATAGAAACACGTGTTATTGTAGCCTACTCTCAGTGGCTGTAGTTAGATTACTTATCAGTGTGTGTATAATTAAATTACCTAATGTCTATATCAAGTTAAAGAATAGGCCGACACAGAATGTATTTAGCCTAATGACAGTTTTATTAAATCTGAATTATAATAATATAAAGACCATCGCCTCTGTTAAAATATAACAATTTACGTATTGGCTAAAAGTAATCATTAAACAGTCAACCATAAGTAATTGATAAATGGTTGAAACATCCATCTTCTTTCACCATCTACTCTTCAGTATGGTGTGGGATACTTGAGTGCTTGATGAAAAAAAAAGGAAATTCTGTTGATTTGTTACAGTTATGTCGCAATTCCAGTTTTACACCACAGTCATGAGACTCTTTCACAGGCTGTTTTTCAGGAAAGCCACTTGTAAATATTTTTGCTGTTTATTTCTGACTCATTCCTCCTAATTCCTTTTTAAAGATATAAGCCAGTAAGTCACTTTAACATTGGCCTGCATGTCAGTTCACCAAGGTATAAATCTTGTTTTTCAGTGATCAGAGTGAAGTTGCAGTGGACGGCTTGGCTCAAGCTCAGGACGGCAGACTACAAAACACTGGAACGGTGAGCAGAGACACCATATAAATCAGGTTTTACTCAGTTTAACAGGTCCAGTCACAAGATTAATCACCTGCCATGATTGAACCTTTTCTTTTCAGTGATGTTATCTTTGGGGAAAAGCTTGTCTTTGTTAAGAAACTCAAAAAATACAACACTGAAGTCAAATTCTGAGGTTTTATGTGCAGCAAGTGTGCAGATATTCATGGTGTTGTACATGATATCTGAGCTACAGGACAGAATCACTGGGCCTAACTGCTACTTGAGTGAACATGTATGTTGCTTTCTCTCAGTAACTCTTTTCCTTTTAAATGAACTCTCTGTCTGTGCATGAAGGATGACAGTCCAGGGTCCACCCGCAGCTCCTCTCCAAAGTTAGATTGGATGATTAAAAGGGGAATGGTGGGTCTGAGTCCAAAAAATCATGTCCTGATTTCACCCTTCCATCCCCTCTGTCTCTTGGTTTCGTCATGAGGTTGCAATTTACTTTTGCTGTGGTCTGGATTGCTTTTTGTTTGGAGCACTTTGTGGGTTTTTGTGGTGCAGGTGATGAGATACAACACGTAGTTTGCATGCTGGTTTTGGAGTCTAAGAGCATGATGTTGGGTTTGCTCGGTCCTGATGTGCTACATTGTTGTCATACCTGAAGTCCTCTTGATTTATTGTTTTGTTTACCGGCACTGGATTGTTCTTTTGAGTGTTTTTTTTATTTTGGTGGTTTGGTACATCTTCACAAAGTTTAACCACTGGTTCATATTTAACTTCACTGACCAACTTGTTGCTCTTCTTCCCTCCTTAGATTCCTATCACCCAGTCCAATGTAATGGATGATATTGAGAAATGGCTTGCGTTGGATGATGAGGTTAGTGTCTGGATTACTAAATTGAATCAAATACATATAACTGTCTTATTTGATTTTATTGCACATTTGCCTGCATAATAATCATAATCAGTTTTGGTTAATTTCATGAATTTCTTAACTGTTGCATTACTCTTTGGTACACACTAAAACTAGGGCATGTCTCAATCCAGAAAGTGCACTGTAACTCCATCAGTATTTTTATTCAAACCTCCTTGCTGTGACTTAATATTCAAGAAGATGTAGGTCCATAATAATGCATTAGAAATGATTAGTTATATATAAAGCTGGTCACCTGTAAAATGAAAGATCTACCTGCTGTCTTTGATTACTAGTTGCTGTCGTAATCTAGATACAGTCATTTGTAATGAAGCTCAATTTTGAATTTTGAACACAAGCATCTTGGTGTCAAAAGCAACTGTAATTATATTTTCCCTTCAAATTAATGGTGTCTTTTGTGTTTGTGACACAGTATGATGACTTTGAGGACTCGGATGGTGTGACAAGTGAAGGTGAGGATCTTCACACTATGCTTCTTTTCAAAAAATTTGTAGCTTTTATCATCCATTATTTTATTTGGCATTCATGTACACCTGCAGCATGTCAAGAGTTTTATGTGACTGTTCAACAGAAAGGGAAAATTTACACTAAATTAACTAGCTTTATGTGGAGCTAAAGGTACAACTTGAGGTTGTGATCACAGCATGTTCTTCCATCCATCCATCCATTATCTGTACATTATATGTACGCCGCTTAATCCTCTGCAGGGTCGCGGGGGGGCTGAAGCCTATCCCAGCCGACTTAGGGCGAAGGCAGGGGACACCCTGTACAGGTCGCCAGTCTATCACAGGGCCACACACAGGACCAACAACCAAGCACACTCTCATTCACACCTACAGACAATTTAGAATCCTCAATTAACCTCAGCATGTTTTTGGACTGTGGGAGGAAGCCAGCATGTTCTTTAATAATTTAAACTCTTTAGATAATAATTGGCCAGCAGTTTCATATCTGCTGATGAATATGTTTGCATTTGACCAGTAGGTGGCAGTAGAGGCTTCTATAGTGTGCAAATGGTGCCTCGTGACACATCTACTCTGACCTAAGTAGCATAGATACTGGTAATTAATCATTTACTTTGACTTTAGAGTTTTTGATACTTCACAGACTATTGACTTAACATGGAAAAATCACAGGTGTCTTAATCCCAGTTAATGGAATTCTAGTACAAAGTACACACTTTCAGTACCCTTTCAGACCTGCAGTTCTTTGCGTTAATCTGATGATATCTGAACGTGCCAGCTTCATGGCTCACTTTTGATTGAACATCTATTACAAACAGAAACGTCCATAAAAATAAGATTTTACTGCAATAGAGACAGAGACTGCAACAGATTGTTGAGACTCAGCTAATGGATGTGATTTGTTGCTACCAGTTGTTTAGGAGTGTTTCCTCTGAGTTTATTAAATACCTGCAGCAGGATCCACGAGCGTC
Source organism: Chromis chromis (assembly GCA_900302755.1). NCBI lineage: Eukaryota > Metazoa > Chordata > Actinopteri > Pomacentridae > Chromis > Chromis chromis. Next base: position 14,514 of record OMNN01024251.1, read on the forward strand.
TCTAAAGAGAGAGAGTTGGGTGCATTTATGCACATGGAACAACAGCAGTAACTTCACTAATTACTTATAATTATAGATTATCCCCTACGTGGAGATAGGATAAATCAGTCACTGTCACAAACAGAGTCACAGTTTATCAGCTGCAGTTAAATAATTTCTTACATAGCAAATTTAGATTTAGCCCTTTGTTTATACGTCCATTATTACGTATTATACATCACTTGATGTTCTGTCCAATCTGCCGTGTATGATAAATATCATGTGAGTACTGTGTCTCTCTTTGTCATTGTGGTAGGCATATTTGAATGAAGCTGTAAGCTACAATAATAGAAAAGTGACCTTTGTCTGAATGACAGAATGCCATCACTTTAACTGACTGATGAAGCCACAATGTTACATATCTCATGTCTGAAAAGGGCTACAAATATATTATCAGGTAGTTCTCTCATTTTTATGTTGACTTTTTTTTACAGCCTCCTCTTCTGTATCCTCATTGTTCATATTATTCCCAGTTTTTCTAGAGCTCTGTATTCCATGCAGTCATTTCCTTTCGATGACTCATAAAATGAATCCTGTTTGTCTCCCTCTCCAGAGTTTGACAAGTTTTTGGCAGAAAGAGCGAAAGCAGCTGATCGCCTGCCATCACTGAGAGCTTCCTCACAGGATACCAACCACTCCGAGTCTTAAGCCACATAAACCTGCCAAACTAACGTTACCCATGAGGCTCCTGTGCTACCGGCTGGAAAATGGGAATTCCTTATTGATGAATGGTTCAGTGGCACATTTGATGGGGGAATTACGGTCCGTGTTTGAGGAACTACGTCGTACATGTGTACTCTGCTCTTTACTGGAGAGCAAACATGTTTCTAACTGATAAAAAATAATGTTATTTGATGAAGGACAAAAGTTTTTACTTTTACTTGACATTGTTATGGGGGTTTGTCCATGAGCAAACATTTGCACATTTTATATGGTTACATTCCTGCTGTTGAAGGAGAAAGTGGATCTTGTTACGAAAACAATTTGCAACATAAATTATGTATTATATTGCTGTTATATAAATATATATATATTGTTAAATACAGTGGTGGGTTAAGGAAAAGGCCCCTGTCAAGGTAGCAAACACTAAACTTGTAAGAGAAGCTCAGCTGTGACAAACTGTAATAGTCTGATGCTTTACATTCTTATTGATGTCGGATGTCGAAGAGTTTTTTTTACATCCAAATTTTCCCTATGAAAATGTTTTACTTGAAATTTAACAGAAAGTCGTGACACACTGCTGTCATGTATTAAACTAAAATTATTAACTGGAGTTTTCACTTGAGTTTTTTTTTCAATTTCTGTTTATTGGTAATTAGATTTGACCTGTGGCTTTGATCCTGAATGAGTCACACCTACTAGCTGCCTTGTCAATAAGAGTATACAATATCCAACAGATGTAGGTACACCTGTGTGCAATATCACTAAAGTATTAAATGATTCCAACTTGTGTCACCTTACAGTAATGCAGTACTTCTAAGTTGAAGAGTGGGGTATTTGTTTTTGTGCAAAATTAAAAACTGACAGTTTGGTTTTAAAATTTAAAATTCTGGCACTATGGCTCATTCTATACCACCTGATTACTTTTGCAGCTGACTGAATTTAGTTTTTCATTCATCTTTGTGTATCCTTTTTCATATTTGTTAAGTCTCACAATCAGATTTTTCAGGTCTACTGTCCTTTTCCATATGTAGCCATAATACAGACATGTAGATAGACACAACCCACATATCCAAAACATTCACAGGTTATTAGTTGCAGGTATACTCAATTTTGTTTCAGTGATCACAGGTTTTCTAACTTGTCTGTCAGTTATCACATGCATATTTATCTTTGTTGCAATGAAATTTGACCTTGGGTCCTGTCTTTTTGATATAGTCTTTGATATAGTGTTTGTTTTCCATCATTCATAAGAGGAAATACTCTACTCATCAACTTGGAAATAATTCAATTCTAGAAGGGTGATGCAATTTGAAATCGTTTGGCATTTAAGTGATTTTTTACAGGGGTGAACTCACTTTTGTTGTTATTTAAAATACACCATGGTGCAGGCTTTACTTTACTAACATGACAGACATTTTTAGAAAGGAGGCACATTCATAGTAATAATCTAACTTATCAGTTTACACATGTGGGACCCAAAATGCTCTGAACCACTGGGCATGGACAAGAGGACCTCTCAGGGTGTCCTATGGGGTCTGGCACCAGGACGTTGGAAGTGGATCCTTTGGGTACTCTGGCTTGTGCAGTGGGGCCTCTGTCAATCAAACTTGTTCCACTGCATCCTGTTGATACTTGATCAGAATGGGGTCTAGGAATTTTGGGGGTCAGATCAACATCTTGGGCCATTGTCATGTTCCTCAAGATGTTCCTGATTGTTTGATGTTCTTGCCATGTGGTGGGGTGCATTTTCCTGTGGGGGTAGGCCAGTGACATTTGGGATTTCCATTTGCATGAGGGAGTGTGCTTGTTCTGGGACAATGTTTATTTGGATGTCTAAGTCTCATCAAGACGGATGGAAAAATCTAAGGTTTTCCAGCAGAACACCACATAGTACCAATGTGATCAATGTCATTCACTTCACCTGTCAGTGGTCATAATGTTGTGGCTGATCGGTGTATGTGTCGGACACTATTTCATGTTTTTGTGAATTACAGTTTTGTTTTATCTTGAATCAAGTTTGAAAGGAACGGAAAAAATTATGAAGTAGTTTGTTTTTTGTTTTTTAATTTAAAGACTGGAAAGGAGTCAAGTGTTAGAGTTTATAATAAGCTCCACAGTCTCCCTGCTGCCATAGTGGATCTGAACTAGAGGACTAACAAGTAAATACTCTCTGAAATCTGATTGGTCAAAACAAGCCCTGCCTGACAGCCCTGTCATCTGATTGGTCCGCCACATATACACCCACCCTTGTTACATGACGCAGCCCCGCCTGCTTCCTACCTTCCAGTCTGGCTTTGTGGCACGTTTGACACCTCAACACACGACTCCACCGACATGTCTCTCGGAAAAGCTGCCCGGAGTTTGGTGAAACCGGCCCGGGGCGTCCTGCGGTCTTCTGCCGCGGCTCTGAACCGGAGCTACGCCGCCGTCGCTGAGGCCCGAGCGGTGCTAGAGAACGAGCTGGACACGATCCGAGCAGCGGGGACGTGGAAAGGGGAGAGGATCATCACCTCCAAGCAGGGACCTCAGATCAACGTGGACGGCAGCCGTGGCAGTAAGTAGCTGAGTTTACAGTGACAGCAGTTAATGAGTCCTTAAACGCACCATTAGATATAAACGTACACATGATTGAATGGTGTTGTGCAGCTGCTTTCACTGGAGCTCTGCCTCACGTTATCTCCATGTTGAACTTGGCAGCAGTTAACTAAAGTCACGTTGCTTCACAGCACTGTGGTGACTCTCAGGACAACCTTTGGGAAAATATTCTCAGAAATTCAGCAAACAACTACAAAAACAAAAGAAGTGACTTCAAAGTAGGACTGAACAAGTAATCCATTACAATTTACTAGGATATACACCATGCAGCACGTCTCACCCAGGATCCATTTGTTTTTTATTATACTTAGTTTATTTAACTTTATTACAGACTGTGCAATAGTTGGATGCTTCTTTTGAGCTATAAATGACAATATCAGAGATTGTTTACAGACAGGTCCTGTTATTTTCCCATTGGAATTATTTTATTTTTTATTATTATGACTTTATTTATTCAACTTATCACAGCTGGTATGATAAATGTTCTCTGACGTATGTTTTTTTTAA
>OMNN01024253.1:0-18207 GCA_900302755.1 Chromis chromis
AAAGTGAAAATAACAGCAAATATCTGAATTTATTTACAAGTATTTATATTAAAATGTTAATATAAAATATTGATTCTAAAAAAAATAATTTAACAAAACAGGAGAAATCTGTAAAATAGCAATTTAGAATTTATTTACAATTTTCAATCCCTAATGTACATATTTTTCCCAATAATAAGCAAATATCTGTAAATTAAGTATACTTTTTGCAGATTTGAATACGGTGGAAATAGTGTAATTTTAGTGTCAAACGTGAACAACAAATTACTGTTTATAAAAATACAGATTTTTGATGTGGACATGATTTACAGTTTAATTACACTTAACATGCACACTAATACTTCTTTTATTTATTATCTGTAACTTAACAAAACAGAGAAAATCTTTAAAATAACAGTTAATTGGTCAGAAATTTACAGCTAAAAACTTTTAAAAACGTTCATTTCTTACACAGTAAATCCTTAAGTCCAGATTCAGATACACTCTGATGAATCTACACAGTTCCACATGTAATAGCAAATACATTTACTGGTCTCACCACAATCAAACTAATTAACCACATCTGCCGCATAACATCATATTGAAATTAATTTTAAATGATAAAGTTTGAAAACAGGGTCTTATGGTGCCACATTCTCCATGAACCGCTATAAAACACTGACCATGCGTAATTACGCACACTGAACCTTGGGTACCTTGATTGAGTCATGCGCAACCAACAACTGTTCAGGTTAGAAACTGAAAATCATTCGGTCATTCACAAAGTTTCATAAGAAAACAGCAGAACAGCTTCTGCTTCACTCGCAGTGAAAACACATTTCAGAGTGATGAAGTAACAGCATGTCGAGTTTAAGGCTGCTCGATAATAACAAATGACTGATTCCACGCAGTTTGTTCAGCTCCGAGTTCAGAACAAATCTGACGGTGAGTTTTAAACAACATCTCAGCATCAGCTGACAAACAGGATCCGCTCTGAACTGAAAACCAGCTGATGCTCCACAACATCTTCAACCAGGTAAACTCAGCTGCTCTGTTTACACATGCACGTTCTGACGTCGTGACGTCACCCCCAACGCTCCTCCTAATACTTCCATCGTCTCCATGGTTACCAAAAATACACATTTGGAGTATTTTATGAAAAATGTCCTGGTCGCCATTTTGTCTCTTAAACTTTTGATACCAAGATATACAGAAACTATTTACCATTTTCACTCCTTAATATACAGTAAACATGTTGAATTTTACAGTCAAACATTGTAAAAGAACAAATAATCATTTATAAAATACAGATTGTTGATGTTTTTCACAGTTAACACATAAATTATAACTTTACTGGTGTCAGCACAATTAAAAACCAGTATCCACATCATGATAAAATTAACTTTAAATCAGAAAGTTTAACAAGAGGCTCTGAGGACCTTCAGGATTCACACACAACTCATTACATTTGGAGCATTTCATGAAAAATGGACCAGTCGCCATTTTCCCCAAAACATTCGATGCCAAATTAGACAAAATTCATGACCCCAAAACAAAATAACAGTTTTAACATAACACGGTCGGTTTTGTTAAAATATTTCTCTGAATGTTTATAGATTAAAATACAACAAGAAAACATCCGCATCAGCCAAACCATGTTTATCAAACAGGCCATCAAATATGATGATACATAACGAGCTTTACATTCAACTAATTATTCTCATTTTTGCACTGAAACCACTTTCAAAGTGTTCAGAGAAGATCGGCTGATGAGAAAAGTATAAATTGAATTTCCTTACCTTCATGCTGACGGTCGATCTGGCTGGTATCTGGTCTACAGGTGCTTTTATCTGTCAGGTGGCTTCTCCGGTTGCTTCTTCTTCTTCTTCTTGCGATCCGCTGAGGTCCTTCTTCAGTGGGGTTGGTTTTGTAAAGGCTTTCCAAGTGTCCAAAGGATTTTAGCTTTCCAGCAAGTTTGTAAGTTTGCAAAGGGTCAAGTCCAAGTGCAAAGGGGTCTGATGAAGGTGTGCAGGCCTTTTATAGGTGCGCGTCACCTTCTGTTGCCATGACTTTGAATAATGCACGCACGCGCCTGTGCTTCACCAATATTGATATGACACTAAATAAATGACCCATATTGTCCATTTCTTTGTTTCTAAAGTTCATTAGTTTTTCCATGTATATGCAGAAGTTCCCATCACCTCCTTTTTTTTGTAACCACCTTTAAACAATCCACACCAGTCTATCACCTCCAACTCCCGCAGCTTGACCTGTCAATCAGCCGCACTTTATGACTGACGGCTGTGACGTCGCCCGACGTCGGCCGGCCCCGACAGCGAAGGTGCGCTCCAACTTGGCCCTATCTGTTGTATTGAAGAGGAGTTACTGCGCATGTACAACTTTTAATGAGAGTTTTTTTTTTTTTTTTTTTTTAAATAGATTTTATTTCAAAGAACAAAATACAAACTCTCATTGAGGAAAAGAAACACATTTCACGCTAGGGGGCGGCAAAAGCAAAGTTAAAACATAGCATACAGAAAGTAACAAAGGACAATAAAATAAAATAAATCAAATGAAAAAGGAGCATCCATAAATTATAACAACAAAACTCTAGAAATTTGGTGGTTGGTGATTCTTGCAATTTTCCAGTGTTTCAGTGTTATTAAAGACCTGTAGTACGTTTCAAATTCATTTATAAAACAGGGGAAAGAGGGTGTATTTCCCCTCCACTTGCTACAGTGAATGTGGTATTTGGCCAAAAGTAATACAATATTTATAACATTAGATGAAGAAGAGTCCAAATTGTCCATATAAAACAAAATATTTGACACATCAAAAGGGGGAATATCCAGCTTCAAATTAATCCAACTTCGGACATCTTTCCATAAATTCTGAGAGTAGCGACAGTCAAAAAACAAATGGCACATAGTTTCATCCTCTTGGTAACAGTTTGTAATATGGAGTCACAAATACAAAATTCAGGAGTCACAGTTTGTGATGCCTGGAACATTTCAGAAATGGTAATAAAACATTACAGCAATGTGTTTTAATAGAATCTGAGGATTGTTGGACCATTCTGCATCCTTTGACACTTCAAGTATATTTTGCTGATAACACTTATGTACGTTTACTTGAGTTACTTGCAGTTAAGTATTTTTCCACTGAGATGTTACTGATTTTACTTTTTGCACAGATCTGAGTCCTGAGGATTAACAATAACTAGAACTGAACTAAAATCTTGCTGCTCTTTTTTTTTTTTTTTTTTTGTCTGCAAGTCAACGAAGTCGGACAACATGCAAGTGATGGTTTGGTAATCTGTGCCGAGAAACAGAGATAAGATAAGAAACATGCTGAGACTTCGGACTGCCAACTGTGCTCCACTGATTCCTCCTGCAGCAGGTTTTACATTCTCTGTTTAACCCGAACATCTTCACACAGAAACGTCACAGAGACACATTTAAACTGAACAAAGTGAAGGAGGCCCACTGACACTGAACACAAGCTGCGTGGTTATGGTTGATGACTCATAGAAGACTTTGTAATGGTGTTTTGAGATATTATTATATAGTTGTATGCGTTAATATCCCGGCTTTGATTATTTTTGTGTGTTAATAGGTTTTTGACAGTGTAGTTAAATGTTGCCAGTGTTTTGGGCCAGATAAATTAATTATTTTAATCATTATTATTGTTTCTCTTCTTGATGATGGACTAAAACATACCCCAAATTAATTTAATTTCATTCTTTCTTTTTACCTCATCACATGGTGCATTCAGGAGATCACATGATCACATCACTACAAACGCTGCGTACGTGGCCCCACTAAAGCCCCACCCCTGATCCTGGAGCTCGCCCTCTGATTGGTCCACTCTGTTGTTGTCCAGCCTCTTCTAAGCTCCGCCCCTGCGCGCTACGTAAAACCGTGATGACGTAGGGGCGGAAGCGGAGCAGGCAGACGGTGAAGAGTTGAGGAGACGAACGACTTTCTTCTTCTTCTTCTTCCTTTCTCCTGTTTTATTTTACTCGAACCGGGTTAGTTTCGTGTTTCTGAGCCGGGACGGAGGACGTAAAGAAGAACAATCTCCGCGTCACTTCCAGGTAAACTCAGCACCTGTTTACGTGTCTTAACAACTCTGTCAGTGACCTCTGCTGCTACACGCTAGCACGCTGTTGGCTACTGTACCAAACTCCTAAGAAAAATAGTGCAGTTTATGGATGTCTGCTCATACCTGAAAACATCCACCCCGGAGGCAGGAACTTGTGACGGTTCCAGAACCGGACCGGTCTCGTAGTAAATTCGGCTCAATGTATTTCACCTGCAGAGTCCTTATTCCCATAAAGCCTCACTCTTAGTGACCTGGTTTGAACTCATCTCCCTCGCAGTGTCCTTCTGTTGTGCTCCAAGAAATTGATAGGATTTAAAAGGAGTCTGGTTCTAAGGGAATTACTAACAGTGATTGGTGGAACTCGTTCACCCCGACTTACAGAGCGGGTCGAGCGCTGTCAGAACAGGTGCAAGTTTAAGTCTTCCACGGACACGCAAGCGCACGCTCGCAAGGTGGCATCAACTTGACAGGTTTTTGGTTGGAGCCTGGTTACCTGAATTAGCCTCACTGAAACTGATGTTTGCCTGTCCTGAATCAAATAATTGTGATGACAGAGAAGCAGAACCAGTCCAGAACAATGGAGGCAGTGTGAGAATCAAACAGCTGATGGGAGTGATAAGGAAAAAATGATAATACAGACTTAAGCAGTCCAATCAAAACAAGGAAATCTTCAAACTCTCAGGTTAGATGACATTTCAAAGATGACAGAGAGATCACTCAAAACACACAATCACCTTTTGTCTTCAAATCTGCACCTGGACCTAACATAATAAAGTATTTCTAAACCTCAAATTAAACCTGGAACTAAAACCCTCAACATAACTGAGGGCCGCACAAAACCTGCCATTTAAAAACCTCCTCGTGGACACTGAGCAGACTGCAGTCATCCAGCAGCAGAAGATCAAACGTGTCAGAGATGAACTCTGATTTAACACTTGTCTTTACGGCTGGTTCGAGCTCCTGAGGGGCCTCCTGAGGTCCCTGGGCCCCCTGAGGTCCCTGAGCCCCCTGAGGCCTGCTAATGGTTATTGTAAATGGTTATTTTTTGTGATCTCTGCTAACCTTGCAGTGCGTGAGTGAAGTCAGGAGGCCATAAAGCCATAAAGATAAAATCCAACTTGAGCGACGCTGATCAACATCTGAGGATGAGAGCAGCTCAGGGTCAAAGGTCACAGGTCAGTGCTGCTGTGCTCTGATTGGCTGCTGAGACAGGTTTCAGACAACTGGAGGCATAGACATATATATACGTAGATGTCGCATTGACTGCTGCTGCTGATTGGAGCGACGTGCCTACGCGGCGGCCATCTTGGTACAGTGCCACTCGCTCCTACAGTGCATTACGTCTATAGAGGAATGACATGTCTGCACTATAAAAGTGATCATAAATCCATCAATTGTCAACGTATATTCACGAGGGTTGTTTGTTACAAACGTCAGACATGGAGGACAGACAGGCAGACATAAATAGAACAAAAGGACATCCAAGAAGATTTTGGAGTACTTCTTACCTCCATAGATGTCCATGCATCCTGTATCAAGATGGCGGCACTTTAGGCACATCCCTCCACAGTCAATGCGGGGTCTACTTATATATGTCTATATATGTCTATAAAGTGTGGTGTCTCTGTAGAGGCTTCTATGTCTCTCTCTCTCTCTCCTGCTCAGTGTGGACACACTTAGTAGTTACTAGACGAAACTCCAGTTCTATACTTTATTGACAGACTCCCGTTAAGACTCTCTTTTTGATAGGTACATCTCGCTTTTGCTTTGCTCGCAGTGCAGGCAGTTATTGCCAATGCTGGAATAATAACTTTTGCATTGAATCAGGCTTTCTACCAACTGAAAGGACATACATATTCATCTGCATTTGTAGAACAGCTAAGAAAAACAACTCTTTGAAAAGTCCTGTGATTGGCTAAAATCTCCTGTCGCAGGGGAGATTTTCTAAAGAATGAAATTAAAGCCAAGAGTCCATTTTCCTCTCAGACCACTTGAATTACACCATGCTGAAAGGGTAATATAGAATTTCACCACCAATGACGCAAAATAAATTGTGCCTACCCCATCTTTAAGGTCAACAGAGGCAGATTTGGTTTTGTTACAAACTCATTATTACTCTTTTAATCTCTGCGGTCCACCCAGTGATGCAGCATTTAGCTTTATTAGTGAGACACCAGTGCTGAGTTACAGTATCTGTTGGATCTTTATGGTCTCCAGGATGACAACCATCTGTTTTACTACTGGAGGCTACTGACCCACATTTGTAACAAATACAGCCATGGACACACCCACACACAGACACACACAGATGTCCTCTCATCTAATATTGCGCAGCTGTCTAAATAATGGCTATTATTTTTTAAAGAAACATTGTTTAAGGCCAAATTCCAAAGAAAATATATTACTGTCTTGCACAAGGGACCGCTAATGGATTTGTTCTTGCTTCGTTATGCAAAACACAGATATTTATTGTTATTGGCTGCGGAATTCCTTCCTGACTTTATTTTGGATGAAACAAAAATGAAACCGACGGCGGCAGCAGCTAACTGCAATATGGAAGGTAATGGAGGAAAAATCTATGGTTTTTAACTTGTCAAATATTGCTTTTATTGGAGAGTTTATGGTGAGGAACAACAGATGCAACAATACCTCCAACCTGCTTTCTGCTGCAAGGACATTTTCTGTAAATAACGTTCCTTGAAACACTAATGAACAGAGCGGAAATTATAAAGTATTAGTTAAATCACCTTTATCATTTAGAGAGAGAAAAAACACTGATTAGATCAGTGTGTCCTCCGGGAAAGGAGCTGCTGAAAGCATTCTGGAACAGTTTTCTCCGGATCCACTGACTCAAGCGAACAAAGATGGCAGCCTCATGAACTGATGTCATTTGGTCCATGTGCAGCAGCATTACACAGTATTTGCTCTGCGTCTTTGTCTTGGTCCAAAGTGGAAAGAGTAGATCTTTATGTTTTGACACTTTGGACAGTGGGAATAAAGTATGAACATCACGCACAGAGATTTCTCCATGCAGCCAGTCTTTTGTTGGCAAAGATAAAACTGTCAGAAATAAATGGAAAGCGAACGTATGACAACACTTTACTTGGCTTTGCAGCTGACAAAGAGCTGAACATGTTTTTTTTTTCATTCATTATCATTACTTTTCCATAATTTGACGGTTATGAGGTGCCGTCTTGGTTTTACGCGATCTGCCTTTTCTCATGTAGTTTAGAATAGATTTGTCAAAACGTTATCACAAACAGATTTACAACGATGTTCAGAAATTAACTTTCTCTTACAGAAGTGAATGTTTTCTAGATAAATGAGAATCAAAAGTTTGATTTAGTTTTTATTTTTTTCATTGCAGCCGAGGTGTTGGGAAGAAAAATGAGACCAGATGGATCAGATGAAACAGTCGTTCTACAGCCAAAACTTCCAGAATTACATAAAATCCCGTCCTGGTTAGGACGCCTGGGATCTTTCTGTGTGGAGTTTGCGTGTTCTCCCTGTGCAGCGTGGGTTTACACCAGGTTCTCCAGCTTCCTCCCACAGTCCAAAAACATGCTGAAGTTAATTGATTCTAAACTGTCGTAGATGTGAATGTGAGTGTGCTTGGTTGTTTGTCTCTATGTAGCCCTGCGACAGACTGGCGACCTGTCCAGGGTGTCCCCTGCCTTCGCCCGAGTCAGCTGGGATAGGCTCAAGCGCCCCCGCGACCCTACAGAGGATTATGCGGTGTATAGATAATGGATGGATGGATATAATGAACGAAATAAGCAGAAAAAATCTGCAAAAAATCTGCTAAAAAACTACTGTATAGTACTGTATACACTACTGCTGAATACAGTAATGTTTAACAATTAAGTTAAAAAGATGCAAAACTGCAATTTTATGGCCACACATTGTAAAACAAAGAATTATTATTTGTAAAAAAAAATAAAATAATACAGATTCTAAATGAGGACATTATTTACACTTTTGCCCTTTTAAAAAAAAGTCAGATATTAACTATCATTTCAAATATCTGTACAATAAATAAAAATTAATTGTTTACCATTTTTAGCCCGTAATATGCACACATTTCATCATCAAATATCTGTAAATTATTGTAGATTAATGCAGCCAATATAGTGTTATTGTCTGGTTAAATGTTGCAAAAGAACTATAAAATAAAGTTTCTTGATGTGAAAGTTATTTACAGTTTAAATCTCAAAAATTACGGCTACAAACTGTTATTCATCATTATTATTATTATTATTATTATTATTATTATTATTACAGTGTCCTGCAGAAAGTCTCAAAAACATGGATTTCCAACTTCCTGGGTTTCATACATAACAAACTTAAGGAACCAACCCTGTCAGCTGGCATGGTGGAACTTTCTGTATCTTTATTCATCTTCAGAATCGGTTCAAACATGTTCAGTTGAATTACTCACACTAAAACTTGCCAGTTTTTATTTTGGACCGAGGGGGGTGGGGAACTCATACATCTGCACATTCCCAAGAAAGCAACTGTGTAAAGTTAGATTGAACCCATTTCAGGACATTAGTTTCGTGGAAAAAAAACTTATAAATACATAACTTTGACACACAGAGATGAGTTTTAAATTTTTAATGAATCCATACACACATGCATACAAACAGAGAGCACTCAACCAAGCACTTTTTCTGTTGCCAACCTGCTGAGATATCATTATAGAAGTATGTATGATTCACACACAAATATAATTTTTTTTTAAACTGAGAAAATGTATATTTTCTCACTGCCTCTGTCTCTACTGCTTCATGACTCACCATCCCCCCCTCCCCCCTTGTCTTCTCCTTTTGAACAGTCTAATAATTAAAGCTCCACACATGTAGCTGCGCTTAATCTCTCAATTATCGCTTCTAAAAGGAAACCTAGTAGGTGTCCTGTGTATTTATAGCAAACACGGAGGGACGGGGATAAAGATAAGGCAATTACGCTTCACAGAAATAATGTTTCTCTGATGTTACTCGTTAAGAGCGCGCAAGGAACAACTTCACTGATTTCACAAAATGATAGAACACTTCATTTAACAGCAGCAAATAACTGAAGCGCTATCTAACTGATTCAGCAGTAAATGTGCAAGCTGCAGGGACGTACATGTTGCATCAGAGTAAGTCTTTTTAGATGAAAATGCCCTTTTTTCCTCTATAATGTGAGCGTAATTCCTATCCTGCACAATAGTCTGGGCTTTTAAATCTTTGTAGCGCGCCAAGGTATTTACAGAAAGGAAAAAAAATCTGGCATTTTAGGTGAGAAATGGATATTCAAGGAGAAAAGGAATTCTCTACACATCTTCCAGCATTCAGCAGCTGAATCCGGCGGGTTGATTTAGAGCCTGTAGAAAAAATGCTTCTCTCCAAAGTGAGATTTGACTTGTGAGTCTCTGACCGATGATTAGAATCAACAGCTTTTAGGGCACAGACCTTCAAAAGGACCAGCGTGCACGTGGGGGATTTCAAGACTACAAACTACAAACCAAAGTAAAATATCCCTTAAAGGTCTTTCCTGTTTGCTCAGAGGGAGTCAATGACACCCCAAGAGCAGACAGAAAATTAGTTTCATTCAAAGCTCCTGCATGGACGGTCTGTGTTTAGCTGAGAGCAGCCTGTGCTTATGCTCTGCAAGATGTGGTTAAGTAATTTGTAAGTATCTTTAGAACACAAGTGGGTGGCGAAGGTAGAAGTCTTTTACTGAGAGCGGTGGAAGTTTCATGACACTTAGCTAATGGCCTTCTCCCCTCTACTTTAAAACACATCCATCCACCTTCAATCCACCTTCACAAAAGCATCTCCATTTTATGACCTTGGCTTAACGAGACGCTAAACAGTGTTCAAAGTATTCCAGGATCATTTTACTGAAACTGCCTCTCAAGTTAAGAATACACTGCAACGTCTTTCCACATATTGTAAGATAATAGTAATAATAGATTACAAGAAAATAAATGGTAGTGCACACACAGCCATATAACATACACCGATCAGGCATAACATTATGACCACCTGCCTAATATTGTGTTGGTCCCCCTTATGTGGTCAAAAATGCTCTGAACCATTGGGCATAGACAAGAGGACCTCTCAGGGTGTCCTATGGGGTCTGGCACCAGGACGTTGGCAGTGGATCCTTTGGGTATTCCCATTTGCATGAGGGAGTGTGCTTGTTCTGGGACAATGTTTTTTTTCGGGTGTCTAAGTCTCATCAACACGGATGTTAAAATCCAAGGTTTTCCAGCAGAACACCACATAGTACCAATATGATCAATGTTATCCTGTCAGTGGTCATAATGTTGTGGCTGATATTTGTGTCTATATCTAACTTCCCAACATAAATATACTGTCCAAGTTCTGTCTTTCTACGTAAAGCTTCTTGATATTTGAGTGCCATTTGCCAAATTATGCTTTCAGTAGGCCTTTAATATTAGACATTTTGACTTGTCAAAGCACAGGTTTTACTATTAATACTGATGATGGCTCTGTTCTATTTAAGTGTTCAAGTAAGTCCTGACAGTGTGACTGTGAACCAGCATGTACAACATCAAGACCCTGAACCTGAGGCAGCTAAATGGAATTCAGCAATCATTAATTTGCTTTTTTTACTGTGACTTTTTACAAAGTCTTCTGTGTAAAAGGCTGTAGAGAGACTAATAAACTCCCCAAATGTGATGTGTAAAATATGAGGCTGCGGTTGTTGACGTACGATATTTCGAGCGGAGAAGTTGCGAATGGGATCCTCAGCAGCCAGAGAGACGGAGCTGAGCATGATGAAGACCAGGATGAGGTTGGTGAAGATCTGGTGGTTGATCAGCTTATGGCAGAACACGCGAAACCTGCAGAAACAGTAGTGAGAAAGCTTTTTGTCACTGCTATTACCAATTTTACTGTTTTTAGTTAGTATTACAGCAGGTGAACTTGCTCTTCTTCCTCAGTATTGTTAGTATAAAGTGTGAGACTCACGGGTTTGTGCTGCTGAAGATGAAGAAGGCGCTGCCCTCAGGGATCGGTGGAGTCTTTTCCTTGATGGTGAGTTCAGAAAGTCGCTGAGGTCGAGGCCCGGAGGGGACTTCTGGGTGGTGGTCATTATCTTCATCATTATCACACACTAGAAAACATCGATTTCAATATGAAAACAATCCTTCTTTTTGTATCTGTAACCTACTGAACCTCATGGAAGTTTGAGTTTAGCTCGAGTGTATTGCATTTTTCATCAATTTTTTTGGTCATATTTGGATTCTTTCAGTGTTCTTTCGGCATTTGTTAGGACAGATGGCATGGTCTTAATCCCCTGTTGCAATTAGCATCGAAGGATTGTGCATGTTTTACATCCTATTATAACATTTCCACATCTTTATAATGTGCTTGGGGATCTCAGAGGTTATTAATATTTTTGCATAGGCTTCGAATTGTTGAGTTGGAATCATTCATTTCAGCTTTGAATGAGTTTTGCGATGAGATGTGAACACATGGGGTTGATTTTCAGTTATGTATTCTTTCATTTGTAACTGTGTTCATTGTTTTCTCATATGTACTGTAATGCTGTTTATGTTTTTTAGCTTTCTTAGTTTAGTGCAATATCTTGATAAATTGTACAAAATGATTTATCTTATTTAGAATTTCTAAAATAAAGAAAGTTTTCCCAATATACTGGTGTACAGTTGCTCAATTGCTGACACATAGAAGAGGCCACTAGTATATTATACGTGCTAGAATCCAGCTTTAAATACAGTAGCATGTGTACTTACAATAATATGGACATGAAACAAATGTACAGCCTTTATCTATTTAATATTAGTTAACAATCACCAAGCTCTCATCCAATGGTTGCTGTGTTTTATTTGATTTTAACATGTTAACTTTTCCTAGATTCCATTTCTACATAGAAAGCTACATTGTATGTTGTCCTAAAACTACAGTAGCATTTGTTGAATTTATGTATTTTTTCAACCTCAAAGGTGTAAAATCCTCCGTATCTGATTTTCTTTTCAGTTTGTTTAGACTTCTAGTCAATTACAGAACCATACAACTGGAAGAAGTAATGGATAATTCAGCGTAGTTTAGGCACTGCTCAGTTAAACCTCCTCTCTGAAGCCACTTTACCTGGAGAGTCAATAACAGGATACAACTCTTTATCTTCCTCCACCTCTGCTGGCACCTACACAAAGTGAACAGAATTAATATCCTAAACATCTTTAAATACTGACATAAAAATGAAGTCAATAGTGCACTTTCAGATGCAAAATTAGCAGAATTTGATTGCACAATTTGCTAATTTATGAAGAGAATTCAAGCTGCTCTGTCTTTTACCTTTGTCTCTCCATCTTTGGCTTCTGTTATTTCAACTCTCTTCTTTTCTAAGATTGTGTCCCTGTTGGATGAACGATAAAACAAGGAGTAATTCTTTAATTTCAGCGAAGGGAAAGTACTTGTGACAAATGTCTAACGCAGAAAATGTGTACAAAAAATGAAAATGTGACAATCTGAAGTGTCCTAAGCTGTACTTGGCGCTATTCTTCCTCTTTTTGGCCTCCTCTTCCTCCTTCTGTGCTGTGTTGAGGCTCTCGGCGTCGGCCAGGTTGTCGACGGCGATGGCCAAGAAGACATTCAGCAGGATGTCTGATTATAAGACTTAAAGAGGAAACAATGACCAAAACGATGAAATCTAGTCTTTAAAACCCACCCGAGCTTCAAGAATATGAGATGTTTTGCATTTTGTGTTTCTTTTATGTCTGATTAGTGTGTGAACATGGTTTGTGGGCAGCAGGATACAGTTTCCACAGATGAAGAGGATGATAAAGTAGATGCAGACCACCATCCCAGAGGAGGCCGGACCACCATACGCCATTATACCATCATACATCACAGTGTTCCAGTCTTCTCCTGTTAAAATCTAATAAACACAATAGCATTTTAATCACTATTTTTATGTGTCTTGAATTATTTAAAGCCATCTTTGTTCTGTTACTGCAGCAGACACTAGGATCTAATGTTATAATTCATGCAAATCATATGAAACTTAACACAGTAGTGCTGAATTAACTCATATTAAGCTTTAACTTAAAGTGAATTAAACTGATCATATACCTGGAACACAGTGAGCAGGGCCTGGGGGAAGTTATCAAACGTGCTCCGTTTGGTCACAGTTTCGTCAAAGTTGAACTTTCCCCCGAAGAGCTGCATCCCGAGCAGCGAGAAAATGATGATGAAGAGGAAGAGCAGCAGCAACAGCGAGGCGATGGACTTCATGGAGTTGAGCAGAGACGCCACCAGGTTACTGAGAGAAGCCCAGTGACTGAAAAACACAAGAAGTGATATAATGAGGGTCAAATGTGGAAAGGATGTATTGATTAGACAAGCCGTTTCTCTCCATCTCCTTCATCAGGCAGTATAGTGTCTGTTTTGTTTATTTTTTATTATTTTTGGAATGATTTATGTGTTTATTAGAATACATTGCAGGAAACTGGGAATGAGAGATGTAACGAAGGTATCCAGCTGGACTTGTACCAGGAAATTGCAGTTCAAGATCGCCATTTTAGAATCTAAAGCACTGAGTGCCCCTTCGTTTGCACTTTCAGTTTGAGTGATGGCAGCTGCTAAGTGATAGAATATTGCCAAACATGATTCGGAGGAGGCCTCATTTTGTAAACCACATTCTGACACAGATTAAGGAAGAACACCCACCTTCTCTCTTTCTAACCTCCTCTTTAAGTATCATGTACAACTTTTGTTCAGATCAGATAATAATTCACACATCATGTCAGTTAGTGAGAGAGACTAAACTTCTGTTTGACTAAAAATGATTTGCTTTCTTTTTGCAAACTAAGTTCATGTGTAGTTTGAACCCACCGGCAAGTCTGAAAAGCACGCTATGAGTTACAAATCACCAAAATTACACTTTCAATTGAAGTTAGAAACTATAAAAGCAGAAAGAATCTTTGGATTCTTAAGTTCCTGACAGTCTAATGGTCTATTACGTTCTGTTCCGACAGGAAACTTTACCAAAGCTAAGCTTAAAATAATTTTAATATGTGCCATAAATAAACCATTTGCTCTAACTAGCACAATATGTTTTTTTGTTGTTGTAAAAAAAAAAAAACATATTGTGCTCTTAAATGCAACCACAAAGTCATTAGTGACATAGCTGCAACCTGACAAAAAGTCAGGGATTTTTATGCAAAGTAGATAAGAGACAAGTATGGAAATAAATTTAAAATGTAAATATCTATATTTTGTAGAGTCACCACTTTTCTGTCCAGTATTTGTGACACGTGGGCTCTTGGAAAAATGTTGTACATGTTAATTTCAGATTTTTTCAGTTTTTGCAAAAATAAATAAATAAATCAAGGAAATTCCACTTTAGTTTTCTCTATTTTTTAAGATGTATGTGATTTTAACTTTGTTATATTGAGTACAAGACATTTTTGAGTTCTCTCTACTTCTAACCATGGTTGTGCTGTTTCCATAAAGGTGCAGGACTTTATATTGCAGTGAAAAATGAGTCCACAGTGAATAAAAATGTGACAGAAGCCACCACTGAACTACTACTGAAAAAACGATGCACTGTTAAATACCTTTAAAACAGGATATTTGACTGTATTTAGTAAATGCACGTTTTTTATTTTGTTTAAAAGAATAGCAAAAGCAATAGAACTTGAACATTTTTATCATAAAAAGAAAAAAGATGCAACATAAATACAGATTAATATGTTTATTATTACTATTATTATTATTATTACTCACCGTGTGACCTTGAAGATCCTGAGGAGGCGAACGCAACGGAACACGGAAATGCCCAGAGGAGACATGATGGCCAGCTCCACCAGGATGGTCTCCACGATGCCTCCACACACCACGAAGCAGTCAAAGCGGTTAAACAGTGACACGAAGTAGGCCTGAAGCCCCAAACTGTACATCTTCACCAGCATCTCCAGCGTGAACAAGGCCAGGAGAACTTTGTTGGCCACATCTGGAGAGAAAATACAAACTCTTCATAATATTATCAAGTCTCTCAAAGTCTAAGTAAATGTTTTACAATCATACAGAATATAATACCCTGGACTTCAGTCAGCCAGTCTGGTTGGTTGTAGTGCTCAGAGGCGATGGTCAGAGTGTTGAGAAACACCAGAATGATGACCAGCCAGTAAAACGTCACAGATTTCACAGCTGCTCGACATTTCCTGCGGCAGAAACGGTTCCATCGACGCCACTGCCGACTGACAGACAATTTTACATCTTTTAGAATGAACCTTTCAGATTCTGACTTCTTCATAAGCATTTGATTTGAATGTTTTATGTTTCACACATGAAAATCAGCAATTGGTGAATCAGATGAAACAACTTCACTATGAATCCAAATGGGCAAAAAATGGATTAGGAGGAGGAGGAGAGGATTTCAGGTGCAAAGAACATGAGGAAAAGACACAATGATGAAATTCTGGTGACATCAGGAAAAATTAAACACTGATGAAAACATCGGGGATCTTGAAAAGACATCAGCCATGCAAGATGAGTCGAATCAGATAAATGACGACCACACGGTAGAACATTGTACTAACCTGCACTTCGACTTAGTAATTTTTTGACTGAGGAGAATAAAAGATGAGGCAGCTTTTAATAAAGAGCAACAATATGTGCAATCGTGCACTCTAGGTGTCTGACACGTCTGGTCAATTGTTCTGTAAATTACTGTAAATTAAAAAAATATTTTTTCTGGGTCATTCCATCTCACATCATCAGGGGCCTTCTACTAGACCACCTCTGATTTGTATTTTTTGTTAAAAAATTTTTTAAATGATATTTAAAATGGTATCTGTGAAATTGTAGCTCAGTATATCAACTTCTTTCTAAGATAAATTTTTCTCAAAATGCCCGTCGACAAACTTTCAGCACCTTTTCTTAAGCATTGAAAATTGAGTCTATGTTTGAATGACAATATCTAATTAATTATTAAAGATAAATGAAATTGAAATTTTCACTGTATTTTTCTATCATGTCATTCATTTAGAATCTGCAGTATTGGACAAGTAGACCAAATATTCTTTGATTATTGGTGAGTTGAAATATGAAAGAAAAATGAAGCTGTAGTGAAAAGTCCCATCTTTGAGCTCAAAAAGATAATACAGAAGTCAACTACTGATATTTGCTGAACCACATGTAGTTGAATGTCACAATAATACAAAACAAAGCCTATAGAAGGCGTTTTATTTTAAAGTAATTGATCACAAAAATGAAAAAAAAAAAGTTATTTTCATTAAAATTTCAGAACTGATTGAGCAGATATGAGAAGCTTCACCACAAAAACAGAAATATTGATCGATAGTCTAATCATAGTCCTGGTTATACTATACTGATGTCATCCATATTACCTAATGCACTGAGAATTCACAAAGAAGTTACACAAAACTACATGACAAGTGTCTTCCAAACCAAGGTTTATGTCTATGTCTATATGCCTATATTAAAAAATTCCAACACTCGGTTCTACTTGGATCAGACTATCTACCATTTTTGTTTTTGTGATGCAGCCTGTCGTACCTGCTCAGTCAGTTATGAAAGTTCAATGAAAATAACTTGTTTTTCCATTTTTTATGACCAAGTATTTCATATTAAAAGTATTCTTTATGTTTAGTTTTGTATTATTATGACGTGCAGCTACATATGGTTCAGAAAACACCACTAGTTGACGTCTGTGTTATCAATTTTTTTGTTAGCATGTGCTCAAAGATGGCACTTGATGAGAAATAACAGTTACGTTTTCAGGCTTTTATCTTGAATAGTTTCTGAGATATTGTAGCTCAAACAAATTCATGTCCAAAAAAACATGCTGAAAGTGGGTCAACAGGCAATTTTTTATTTTTTTTTACCTTGGAAAGTATCACATATATTAGGCTAAAATCCCACAAATATCTTTATACACGTCAATAGTTTATGATTTCAAAAAAACAGGCAAATCAGAGAAGATCAAGTAGAAATTGTTCTAAAAATCCAATGGTTTGAGCTGTAATGACCCTCCTATAAGCTGTCTGACTGAGATGTGTAACACTGAACACTCACCACAGCGGTCCACAGCAGGGAGATTTATCATCCTCTCCGTTGTGATTCTCTGTGTTCGCCGATTCGGTCTCACTGGGCATACTCGCTGCAGCACACATAGACACACACACACACACACACACACACACACACACAAACACAAGTAAGTTAATGAAAACCTTTCTTAAATGAGTGTTCTGTGTCCTGAAAATAAAAATCATTTTCGTCTGTTATGGTTGAATTTCTCATTGACACCCATGCATCTCTGGTTTGGCTTGGCTCTCAGGTGAAACAATTTTGAAAGAACTGTCAGAGTTATAACTCGAATAGATAACATTAGAGTCAAAGTAGTGCAATACACAATTAAGTCATGTTTTTAGATTTCAGGTGGTAATTATAATTCTTGTCTTTTCTGTAAAACGCCAAGCCAAACCAGCAGCGGACAAAAATAAAAAAACTGTGAAGAATTGCAGGTGTCAGCTTGAAAATGCTGGAGTGACTCCTTCACAAAACTTGACATAATGAAAAAGAAGTTCAGCCAGGGTTCTTATTCCTTAAGTCCAGAATATTTTATCTCTCAAAGACATAGACTGACAATTTGGGATCGACTCCTGGAACCGTATGAAAATGAATGTTTTGTTTTGTGAGCACAGCAAAAGAATAAATTTTTCATTTTCTGCACAGATTAAGTCACAGTGAGGACATGCTGCCAGACCTGAGTCAAGTCTTATACATTAAAGTCATTAAAAGAAACATCTAGCAATTAGGAACCAAATATAATATTAATATATAGTATATTGTTGCTTAGGTAAAATTTTGCAATTGTTTTAAGTATCCATGATTAAAATATTTGATCTATTATTCAAATTGCATCAACTATTTGGTCCAGGTCTGTGTGCTGCAACGAGTATTAGTCACACGGTTACAACATACAGTATACTGGAGATCATATATACTGTACATGCATAAAATATAGATTTTTATGAATGGAAAATGAAAGGGACTGAAAATGATGATGGCTGGATGGAGGATCTGAACATAAACACTGAGGCGATTCTGTTTAGTTCTGACC
>OMNN01024253.1:19887-30629 GCA_900302755.1 Chromis chromis
ACTTTAGAATAAACAACAGTTATTTAATAATTTAGTGTTTATGTCAGTCAATAAACAAGAGGACAATACAGAGGTGTCAAATATATAAATGCTTTGAAACTGTAATATTATTACACTGTTTACCAGAGAGCACTGACAGTAAAAAAATTCTCTGCTTGGTAAATGTATTTTGGTTACAATCCCATAAAAACAAATTATACAAAATTACATAGCAGCCTCAAAAATAAGGAATCTGTTAGACTGCATCTCTTATTTTTACTTCTATAAATTCTGGACAGAGTAACTATGTATATAATGCAATACAAGGCTGTCAGTGATAAAGCAAAGTTAAAGCAGAACTTGATTATGAAAATAGACGGCAGAGAAGAGAACAACTGCTGGCTACAAGAGAAGAAACAAAGGGAAGAAGAAGGAGGAACAAGTGGAAAATTCTAATGTTAGCAGGAATCTACAGACAGTTTTAACGAGGCACACAGACACCGCAGGAGTCAAGGAGAGAAAGTTAGTGTGTTGTCATCTAACATCAGCGACAGCAGTGGTGAAAGCAGGGCAACTACTGGAGAACATACCAAACTGACAAACTGTAAACACTGACGGCACTGTGAGGGTTTAAAAGGCACTGCAGACGTTCTACAGAGGAATAAAATGGATTTTATGTTATTTAATAATCCCACAACTAGGCGCCTGTTCTGGGATTCAGGTATAGTAGGAAAAACTGACGCAGTGTTTGAACTAAAGAGATGAAATCTACACTAGAGGCTTGAGTGGCCAATTTAGCTATTTTTTAACAGCTACTTGGGTAGAACTTCTTTTTGATCCTGAGTTTCAGCCACATGATTGGCCGATAATAAAGAGGTATAACTAGTGTATATCTGATTGAAAAGTACCCAACATCTCCGACATTGTAGATGTGTTCCCAAAGTTCTAAAGTTATCTGTTGTTAATGTGTGAGTTTAACCATTTTAGGTTTGCTCTAAAGTTGATATAAGGACAAACAACAGGGTGGTTAAGTGTGTACAATAAAAAGTATTCAACAAGATTTTGTGGTGTTTAAGTGTCTTTTAAGTAATCGACTGCATTTTTAAGGATAAAACGGATTTAAGGCGCTTCAAGCAAGTCATACGCAGCCTTTTTAATCTACTGTAAGTCAATCCTTATTTCTATTATCCCATCGCCCATCTTTCACTGTACCAGTCAGAAATACACGTGTGGTGAAACATTTCTGTACAAGCCATTATCTCAAAAACAATACCTGTTCCCACAATAAGCTGCCTCAAAATCAAAGCGGGCAAAACTTTCTCTCATACAACCAACCATCTACATTTGAGCGCTATATAAAACCAATGCATTATTATTATTATTATTACATTTACTGATGTGTTGTTATTGTAAACAGCTCACACACAGAGACACCATAAATAAAAGAACAGAAAGCCATTTTCTTTGTGCAACTGCAGTTACTACCATCCCTGAAGTCACTTTTTTCACTCGCTTCCTTCACAGCACTGTTCAGGCTTCACCTCTTCACCAAACATTGTTGTTGGTTCCACAGAAAAGGCGTACAGCTTCCCTAACCTCCAGAGAGTTTATATCTGCACTGACCTGAGATGTTTATGAGCATCTTCATACACTGATGCTATTTGAAGGTGTGTAACTAGATGCACAGTTTACTGCAGCACACTGTGGCAGAGGTGATGTAATCAAAAAGCAGACATACAAAGAAGTAAATTAGTCTACTAAAAACAGGATTCTTAGCACATCTTACAGCAAAATGCCGCTGAAACAAGTCCCGTCAGCTTGAGGACAGTGAGTTTCCACACTGCTTAATTAACAGACTTTTATAGTGTAAACAGACAACCCCTTCAACTCTACCCGTAAAATTGCAGAATCCTTGGATTTTTTATTTTAATCTTAAAATTGTGGTGTTTTATTAAAATGTCATTTGCAACAACCAGATTCAATAATAAACAAAAAAAATATGAGCCACTTGGTGCAACTGTAAAACAATTAGTGACTCAGCTGCAATTAACACGTCACGTGACAAAAAATTCTGCAACTGCTGGCTGTGTTTACACAGAGCAGATAGGAGACAAGTACGAAAACAAATTAAGAATGTAAGTAGTGAAATATCTATAGTATGTAGAATCGCCATTTTTTCCAGTAGTAGTGACACCTGTGGACACTTAGAGAAATGTTGTACACGTAAATTGAATTAATTTTTTTTGTAAGATTAATAATTAAAGAAATTAAACTTTTGCTTATTTTTTTTATGATTAATGGCATCATAAATTTGTTATGCTGCACAACATTCTTGAGTTATCTCTACTTCTAGCTGTGGTTATGCTCTTTCCATAGAGGTGCAGGTGTTCAGAGCGTTAAAGGTCAGCACTGTAAAACAGAAGTTATTTAAGAAAACATCTTTAAAGGACAACCATAATATTAACAGATTACATGCTTCACTTAATTTTGCCAAAGAAACAGAAATTTACCAGACCACACTTTTCTGATGGTGAGTGTCTCATTTTAGTAGAGTGTGTAACAGTTATGCAGATGACGGCCTGTTATACCAAACTGATCAAGATGATGTGCAGAGACAAATATAGCTTCTTTAATGATGAACAGATTTTTATATGGTTAGATTTGCCTGTAATCTACAATCAAATACAGTCGAAAGCATTAAATACTGTCCATTTGTACTGAATATGTCATTTGTCTGCATCTATTTTCTCACTGTAACCTGTCAGTTTGTCCCTGTGGATATAAACCCTCTCTTAAAAAACATCAGTCAGGTCAGAGTCATGGGAAGCAGACGTTATTATTATCAGTGTCCTTTTTGTCACACAGCTGAGCCATAGGTATTTGCTCCAGATACAAACAACATTTCTTTCATGATACATTAAAGGAAAAAGATCAGTGAGTTTATTCAAATGTAGTTAGTAAGGCGTGTTCGTCCTCCTCTCTTTCCTCTTTACACTATTAACAGGACAAAGAAATTTGCAAAATGACCTAAAACCAGTAGAAGTTAAGGCTTGAAAAGTCACAGCTCTGTTTGCATTCTTGATTCACCTGCTTTAGACAAGAACAAAGGAGGCTAAATTAATTAAATGCAGGTGACTCACGGTTCCGTTTGCCCTCCTCGTCTCCCTCCTCCTCGTTCTCGGGGTCGATATCTTCGGCCTGAGTGATCCAGTCCAGGTAGCCCTTCAGGTCTTCTTCTAACTGCTGCTTCTCACGCAGCTTCTGGAAATCCCCGCGAGCTTTGGCCTTCTCTCGCTCTTTGGAAAACTCTCTGGAGAGGCAGGAGAATAATGTCAAACCTGGGTCACATAATACTGTAGAAGATCCCAGAAGGATTCTTTGTTTTTATGATTTACCAGGGCTACAGACGGACTTTTTACACTGGTGACTGGTGACTAGATTAAGGTTGAGAATTTACTGGTCACCGGGTGGTGAGATGTGACTAAGTAAGTAAGTAAGTAAGTAAGTAAAATTTATTTATAAAGCGCTTTTCCCAGACAAACAATTCCCAGACTAATGTGCATTGAATAATGCAGTTGATAACCGGGTGGTTTTCTGAAGCTATGATATACTGATGTCGCATAAATGCCTCACAAGCAGACTAATAGTAGACATTAAAATTAACCAATGATTCCTGAACACCTCACATGCATCAGTAGATGGTAGTAAGCAGCTGGGCACAAAGAAGCCTCTAGTCCCGACTCATGAGTGAAATAAGACGTTCTAATGTGAGATTCACCCAACAGAAATTAAGTGACCTGATTTACCAGTCCACCCACAGACACACACAGACCTGAGAAATGTTAGGAGCACTGAACAGACTGTCTCACTTGCAATATACAGTATTTATTTACATTTCAGTGAAGAAGTCAGATTGAAACTTTTGGATACACTTCTCCTATAGCTGCATACATGCACCTTTCGAAAAGCTTCTTTGCCTTAAATGTAGGAAGCAATGAATGAAAATGTTTAGTCCCACCAGACTGATATTTGGTCCTGCAATTTGTTAAATGGTAAGTGGTAAATGGTCTGCACTTATATAGCGCCTTTTTCTACCTTAGTGGTACTCAAGGCGCTTTACAATGTGCTTTGCATTCACACTCACACACCCATGGCTATATCCAACCTCCCAATTTAATAACAATAAATAAATAAAAAAACTCAGAATATTTTTCCCCGACAAGCCCCAATAAAAAATGCATTTTTTAACATAATTTCATTAGAACTAATTTGAATAATTTAAAAAGATTGACGCACATAGTTGCATTGTTTTTGTTTTCTCTAAACTAGGGGTGCCCAATCCTGGTCCTGGATGGCCACTATCCTGCATGTTTTAGATGTTTCCCTCTTCCAACACACCTGATTCAAATGATCAGGATCGTTATCAGGCTTCTGCAGAGCTTGATGATGAGCTGATCATTTGAATCAGGTGTGTTGGAAGAGGGAAATATCTAAAACATGCAGGATAGTGGCCCTCGAGGACCAGGATTGGGTACCCCTGCTCTAAACCAAACATCATTTTTAGAGTGTACTGAGAGGTAAACTAGACCATTTGTTGTTGACACAGGATCTAATGTGACATTATTCTTGCAGAATATGGAAATCCTGCACTCCTAATTAAACTCAAACAAATTTGTTCCCATACCGGGAGTTGAACCCGGGCCGCCTGGGTGAAAACCAGGAATCCTCACCGCTAGACCATATGGGAGATGAGTTCATTGGCTGAGAGCAGCTTTGTTGAGTCGTCGATAACTGGTATAATTAATTATTCTAGTCATCCTAAACTGTAACAGCTTCCTATAAATGAATTAATGCTCAGGATTCCTGGTCTTAACCTCCCACTGCAGAGACAGATGTACTGCAAATTAATAATTATGACTTCAAATGTTCACTTACTTCATCTTAATTTAATTAAAAAAGAGAAAAATAAAACGTACCCACTCAACACACCCAAAACCAGGTTGAGAACAAAGAAGGATCCAAAGATGACCAGACTGACAAAGTAAACCCACGGCAGCTCGAAGCCCATCGCATCGTTCATCTGCAGACAGACAAGCAGAGAAAATGAACACAGGATTGATGATGTTATACTCAAAACTAATGTTCCATAATTAAATTATTTTAAACTCAACCAAGAACACTAATAAGTCTTGAAAGAAAAGGAAAAGAGGAAAAGAAGTAGTTAAACATTTGCTAAGTTTACTTCCTAGAAATGTACAACTTTCTGTGCAGTTCTACCAACTCTTTGGTGAACAGTTGGTGAGTGCTGCAGCTGTTCAACTGGTCTTCACCTGCACCTGTAGTCATAGATTACTGTCACTGTCAGTTAACTGAATTGATCAAAATAAAAATGTTATTTAGTGCTTCTGAGCGCTGTACTGGTATTTTCAGTTTTTGATGCCACAGTCACAGCAGCCTATATGAACATTTTCCACACACAAATGCTAAAAGTAAATGTGGGATTGCTTTTATTTATTTATTACTATTTCTATTATTAGAACAAATTTTATTTATTGACTTCTCTATTTATTTACATATTTCAGTCTGTTCAATGTATCATTTATTACTTAAAAAATGTCTTATTCAGTTTTTTTAATTTTTATTTTGACTTCTATTTTGTCCTTCATCTAAAATAGAATTATTTTATTTTGTTTTATTTCATTTGGTGTTTATTCATTGCATGTTTTATTCGGTTTATCAATCCCTGTGTTTTTGAGTCCTTTATTTATAACATGATGTTGATTTGGGGTATTGTTTGCATTGTTTTATCGCATTTTTTTTTCTTTTGTGCACTTTGTTTTACATTTCATTTGTATAAAGTGCTGTATAAATAAAGTGTGACTGATTGATTTATTGATTTTATCTTGCTTAAGGGTGTCACTACTCCCATACTGGAATTCAAAAAGTAAATAAATAATGTGCTTGAATGAGTCCAAAGCTCATAGTATTCATGAGAGGGACAAAGACATTCAGCTCTAAAGTTGACCTAAACCTGGAGTGACCACTAGAGGGAACTGTGTGACGGACAACTGGTTAGTAATGAATACAGGGAAGTATTTGTATTAGTAAGTATTAGTACTGTGTGGCAAAGTGTCTTTTGGTAGAGCTGCTTATAGGACAGAGACGCTGGAATGTATAACCACACAACTGCTTGGTTTTTTTTAACACTTTTGACCCATGCACATGTTCATATTTCTTCTTTAATACTCATATTTCCTGCAAACATCACTGTGTTTCCAGTTACAGCAACATATCAGTCGCTCACCTTGCAAAAAGAAAGAAAGAAAAAAGGGATGCCATGCAGCAAAAGGCCTGACAACAGGTCAGGACTTAGGTTTACTACATGGTGTATTTGTGCTACATGTGATTCTATTGGGGAAGTTCAGATTTGAGCTATCCATCTGTCTTTCTATCCACCTTCTAGCTTTAGTTTTGCCTAATCTCCTTCCTTCCACCACTTTAGCAGCCGTGTTAGCATGGAATTGCCATGGCAACACATACATGGTGTAAAGAGTGCACGAGGCAGAGAAAAGTCTGAGAGGACGAAAGAGAAGGAGGCAGAGAGAAAGAGGTTCATTATTTCATAGATGAGGGTCTCCATCAATAAAAAGGATGTGGGCGGACTGTGATGAAAACTCATTCTCGATGCAGAGTGTTTGGGCTAATTAAAAGCTGTTGGTGATTTTTTGCTAATGAGAAGCTGAGGGTTTTGAAGTGAGCTGGGCTTTTTTCTTTTACTTTTAAAATACTTGATGTTCTCTAAAAGGAGGGCGACAGTTCAGGCTGCAGCTCTGAATGAGGACTTCTTTTAAAAAATGATATAACCTGAATTTGTAAAAGAGACGGGATTCATTTGTCATTTGAGATTTTACATAATAAGTTCCTAAATGAGTTTGTTTGAACATCATTATCGAGATCATGCTGACTCATGCTATTTTTTTCCCCAAATTATAGTGATTTGCAAAGTGAATATAATTGTACTTTCACAATGGCAACATCTTATGCAAACCACATTGTAGAAAAGGTACTATATACCTTCAATATATAATCCACTTTACTGTAATTAATGTAAGTTATTATGACTTATTTCAAGACTGCAGCAAGAAAAATAGATTTATTTTCTACAAATACAGGACAATATGTGACTTTTCTTTCATTTGCAGTCTTGTAATTTGTAATTTTATTGCATTCCTTCAAGGTTTCCTTCAATAAATATATTTTTTAAATTCCTGGAGGACACTCAGTAATTCACAAAATCAAAAATTACTGAAAGTTTGGATTTTGAGACACAAAACCAAAATATGATTTTTGGTGGAGTTTGGTGGCAGTGGTGGCCTAGTGGTGAAGCGAACTTGTAACTGGTGGGTTGCCAGTTCGAGCCCCCAGACTGGCAAGAGGTTGAGGTGGGGAAAGTGAGAGCGACCACTTGTCCCAGTCACCACCACTGTGGGCCCTTGAGCAAGGCCCTTAAACCCTGACTGCTCCCTGGGCGCTGCACCGCGGCAGCCCACTGCTCCTAGTATGTATAGTTAAGGTTAACTTTGAATAGGATGGGTCAAATGCAGAGAAGGAATTTCCCCATGGGGATCAATAAAGGTTAGATTATTATATTATTATTACCCAGTAGAGAACGTCCGTCCAGCCCTCCATGGTGATGCACTGGAACACAGTCAGCATGGCGAACAGGAAGTTGTCAAAGTTGGTGATGCCATTGTTGGGGCCTTGCCATCCCTCTCTGCAGACTGTACCGTTGAAGAGACAATGTCGGCCATGACCCGACACTGCACACGGTGTTGGCTCTTCTTCTGCAAGAGCACCTGAAGGTACAGAGACAGACGGGTGAAGCTGATGATCTACAATATATCCTACAGATGCATGAAAAAGGATGACAATACAATAAAACTGAATAAACAGAATCAATTCACAATACAATCACAATAAGTACAACAAGATTCTCCCATAGAGATGTATGTAATCAACATGGAAAATATATATACAAACAACAAGGCAGCAAATACATTTTTAGCATCTTGGCAGTGGTTGCAAGGGTTTGATAAGAATCTTTCTTACAGTATTTTATTTACACACAAGGATTTCCATCTAACTCTGCTGCCACTGAGCCCTACTGTTAGAGGCTGACTGAGCTTCTCCTGTTCTGGTACTTTGGCATTTGTACCAGCATTTCACTTAAAATGAGGCCTTTGTCCATTCTTAACCATCTGAACCCCAAAACCTGGGTTTGGAAGGAATGTTGTCTTGAAAAAATCCACTTAGAAACTTGCAGTCTTTGTGTGACTTTTTGGTTTTCCAAATCTGAGCTTAAAAACGTGATATTTCATCAAAATCACTTTAATCTACATGTCTCATTCCAAAATTTGCCAAATATTAATCATGTAAACTAAACCAGTAAAGAAAATAAAATAAAAATCTGTCATCCTTGGTGCAACAGAGAAGCCATTAGTGACTCAGCTGTGACTAACAGTCATGTAACAAAAATTCAGAGACTCTTCAGCTGAACTGGGATGAACTGCAAGCAGTGTTTACACAGAGCATATGGAAGAAAAATATAGAAACAAATAAAAATGTCACAGAAAAATATAGTAGGAAAAAAAAAGTCGCAAAATAGTATGTAGAGTCTCCAATTTTTTTTCCAATATTAGTGGAACCTGTGGTCACTTAGAAAAACGTTGTACCTGTTGATTCCAGGTTTTCTCAATTTTTGTTAAATAAATAGTCAAAGAAATTCAACTTGTTTTTTAATGATTTATGGCAATGATTTATTGGCAGTGAATGCAGTGTGAGAGTGAGTGGTTGGTGGTGGTCGGAAGGGCCGATGGCACAGATTGGCAGCCTCGCTTTCATCAGTCTACCCCAGGGCAGCTGTGGCTACATACGTAGCTTACCACCATCGAATATGGAGTGAATGAATAATGCAATGTAAAGTGTCTTTGAGTGTCCAGAAAAGACAGAAAAAGCGCTATATAAAACCAATGCATTATTATTATTATTATAACTCCACAGAAAACACTTCTAGCCATGGCTGTGCAGTTTCTACTTTGCAGTTTGCAACAAAAAGGTAGCTTACAGGGAATAAAAATGTGACATTAGCAAAAAATGCAAAGAAGCTGCTTGGGATTTAGAGGGTTAAATATCATATCAAAACCCCTTTTAGCTCAATTTCCATATGAGTGCATCATAATTTAGTTTTTGTCAAATTTTGCTTCTCTTTCGCCTTTCATTTTTCATCCTGCAACTGCATTTTCCTTTGATTCTGAGATTATTATGATCCGTGTTTCCGTATACAGATTATGCACAGTTATTTAAGCTGTATGACTGAGCACATGGAGATCATGATGTAAGCGTTGCAGGATAGTATTTACATTAAATAAGCCCGA
This sequence comes from Chromis chromis, assembly GCA_900302755.1. Taxonomy (NCBI): domain Eukaryota; kingdom Metazoa; phylum Chordata; class Actinopteri; family Pomacentridae; genus Chromis; species Chromis chromis. The sequence goes on from OMNN01024253.1 coordinate 29,301, forward strand.
CTCCCTCTCACACATGCAGTAAATGCACAGCAGATTAGTCCTCAACATGCTGACATTTCCCCCTAGAGCAACCACTAACGTAATCATTTTGGCCATTTTAAATGTAATAAAGCCAATAACGTAATAACTTGCCAATAATGTAATAAAGTTTTTGAGCCAATAACATACATAATACTAGTTTTTTTTTTTACATTTGTAAATGAGTGTTCAGTGTTAAGTGCCATTATAGTGCCAGTCCAGTTATTTAAATACAGTTTTCCCTCCTACCAACCCACAAACAACAACAAATAAAAAAAAACTGAAGGCGAGGGTCTTTCACAGACACAAGCATTTGGGATTAATCTCTCTGTCATGACCTCTCGTCTTGAGTCTACAATGCTTCTCCTGACGTCAACAAGCAAACAGATCAAAGCGAGAAAGAGAGAACGAGGAAGAGATTAGGCGAAAGGTTTGTCAGAGCGATAACAGAGAGAGTGAAGCCTCATGATAACTGCAACTTAAGCTGCTTCCATCCCATCAGTCAGGCATTTTAGAATATTCCTGGGGTATTTATTTGCCATTTATGACGTTTACATCGACAGACTTCTTGAATAATTCTCCCAACGTGGAAGTGCAATGCCAGAGCAAAGGTCAAAAAACGTTTACATAATAGCCAGAAATTAGTCATTTAATCACCAGATTTAATCCACCATCTGTTGTTCTGTCCTGTTTTTCCAGCAGCTTGTTACCATTCACACACAAGGTACATGTGTCCATTCATTCCCTGGGATTAAATCCTGCATCTACCCCTTAAGCCTGTTTACATTGTAGGCTGTATGTGGGACTCAAGGGTTTAAAGGGTAATAATCACTCTTGAAAAAAACACAACTGCATGGATTTTATGTACTCTTAGTTCACCAGATGTGAAAAATTTAACCAAAATCAGCTACTTTACCTGTTTGTATCAAATAACATGTAGCATGCATTTTGCCAATGAAGAGCTCGAGACCGATGATGGCGTAGATAATAATCACGAAGAGGACCAGCAGGGCGATGTGAAGCAGAGGGACCATGGCTTTAATAATGGAATTTAAAACCACCTGTAAACCTGCAGATAAACACAGAAACCACAATCAGTGAAAGAACAAACCATGGATTCTATATATGGAGAAAACAGCAACAGGATCTTAATTAAAGGTCAAACTGGAGCTGCAGGGAATTAATCAACAGAAAAATAGTCTGTTCTGATAATCAATGTTTTTTGTGAAAAATAAATAGTGAACAATAATGGCCAAAAAGTAATCAAAACATATCAATTTGAGTGCTGTGGAAGATTATAATGAGCATAAC
>OMNN01024254.1:0-13935 GCA_900302755.1 Chromis chromis
TTTTTTACTCACTTCAAAGCAGAGTGTTGAATAAAGAGAGGAAGTGGCCCTGAGAAAGAGGAAGGCCATTTTGTGAGTGTTGAGCACTTAGAAAGAATGCCTGTCCTCGCCTGCCTGCTGCTGAGCGGCCGAGGTGGAAGGAAGCAGTAGGAGTTTTTTAGTTGGGCAGCCTTCCAGATGCCTCTTGACCGGTATCCTTAATGAGCCTCGGGCTTTCCTGTGTGTACACTGTTATGTTCCTGCTGGGATGCTGCTTGCTCTTGGACGCTACGCTAAGAGTTTGACCCTGATCTGGAGCCGCATCAGGCATGAATAGAATCACTCGCTGCAACAATAAACAAAGCCACCGATCCAACACAAACAGCTCGACTCAAGTAGTTCCGATCATGTTCGCTGTTCGCTGATAATCACAACATGTTAAATGTCTGATGCTCTGCACAGAGAGCCACTTAAACTGAGGGAATCTTCTTTTTCTGGATCCATGCAGAAATATCAGAATATGAAGACGGCCGACGGAGGTCATTATCAGCGCAGGAAGGCAGCACCGTCCTTATACAGTGTCCTCTACCGCGCAGCGTCCCTGCAGCTCTGCCTAGACTGAAAGTACGAGGGGATTGGATGGAAGCGTCAACAGGTATGTTGGAAAAGACCTAATAATTGTGCATCCATCAGGTCATTCCAGACATCTCTTTCACCAGTCACATTTTCTAGTTCCTCATGGGGGGGATCTTGAGGCATTTCCAGGCCAGATGAGCTGGGAGGAGACCTACTGGAGGGATTGTATATCTCATCTGGCCTGAGAACGCCTTATGAGGAACTGGCGAAAAAGTGTCCAGTTTCTTTTTTGTATTTTGATTGCTGGCTTTAACCTCATTACAAGCTGTGGCTCACCGCAGGATTGGTTATTATAAATGAATGCTCTGCATCCAAACCTTCTTCAAACAAACAAAACAAAAGTCAAAAAATGAGGTTTTAGATTCTAGTGCAGATGTCCAAGTTTCAAGATACCAAATTCATCAGGCTACATGTTGGTGAATGATTTACATGACGTGTAGGATCATTTAGTTGATGGCATATATAATAAAAATCAAACAATCTTTGTTTTGAATCCAAAGAAACACATTGTGTATGTTCCTCGGTCATCAAAGAAGAAAAAGGGGGAACTCAATAACAAGCTCTTTAAGTATTTTTGTCAATATAATCATAGTATAGATTTGATTAAGAGTTTGAACAAGTTGGTACTGTCAGTCGCAACATGATTTGAAGGTGGCCTAGTAGAGTTTGGTAATGCCATTCTGTATAATTTGAGACGATAGCAAATCAGACATTCTGCTTTACTGTTTATATCTATTGTTGATATTCTATTACACTAAATATTGCAAATCAAAGAGCAGCACAAGTCGATTTGCCATTAAGACATTTTCATGATTGAATTTCCATGTTTTCTTGCTTGTAATGTAAGACACAAACTATGTGGATACTGTTGAAGTTGTCTGTGCTATCGCTGAAATATTTTCCTTCTCTTTTCAGATGACTATTTAGTTCTTCCGTCTGGGAACCTCCAGATTATCTCTGTTTCAGCCCGGCATCAGGGCATGTATAAATGTGGTGCAGTCAACCCTGTTACTGGGGAAACCAGCGTACAACCTCATGGCACCAAGCTGTTGGTCAAAAGTAAGTCGGATGATTTAAGTTTCTGAAGTTTTTGCACATCAGCTGTGTGTTCTGTCACTAACATGGTTCATTATTTGTGCAGATTCAGCCCCCTCCTCCTCAGTGCGGATAGTTTATCCCACATCCCCGATTACGGTTTCGGTGCAGCAGTCTCAGCCGCTGACATTGGAGTGTATCGTGTCCGGGAGTCCTGCACCTGCAGCGAGGTGGTTTAAGAACGGTAAGGAGGTCGCACCGGGGCCTTCACACCAACGACAGCACAACAACCTGGTGTTTGTTAAAGTGACGAGGAGCGATGAAGGGAGTTACACCTGCGCCGCTGAGGCCGAGAGGGGGCCGGTGGTCAGCGCCAACTATACTGTGAATGTTCTCGGTAAGAAGAGCACCAAAAAGAGTTTTTCTGGTTTACCGCTGATAGTCACCGTGAGGTTAATGTTCTGTTTTCTCCCCCCAGAGCCTATTTCTGCCGTGGAGGACCTAGGTAACCAGCTCGTCTCTCCCGGCTCCTCGGCTCAGTTTACTTGTGTAGCAAAAGGAAACCCTTCACCGAACATCACCTGGCTGTTCAACGCCGATCCCATCGCCCCGTCACATCGCTTCCAGATCTCTGGATCCTCACTTGTTATTACAGATGTGACGCAGCGGGACGAGGGAGTGTATCAGTGTCTGCTGGACAATGGGATCAGCTCGGCACAGTCATCTGGGATACTCACAACACAGTCAGGTTTGTACGCAACGGTTATCTATTCTGATGTGTTATTTGGGTTCATATTGGGGCTCAACTTGGCTCATATTAGACTGCAAACCATCAAACCTGTTGAGTGCTTTATTCTCCAGGTCTTGGAACAAACAATGGAAAGTTAAGATATTTTTGGGCATGAGACGTCTTTATCAGTTCATATGTTTGGCAAAACTAAGGAAGTTTTTTCAACAATCTGTTAAAATCTTTGTTTTCTGTAGTTCTTTAGTTCAGCCAGAAACGCAACTTCTAATCAAGGCTAGTGTTGCTCTACGTCTGTTTTAGTTATATTTTTCAGTGTGTTGATGAATTTCTAGCTTTAGATTAGCCAAAAACATAACTTTGAAAGACTAATTTGTCATTTGGCTAAAATAATGTGTCAGCCTCTCAAACCAGGGTTTGGAAAGTCAAGTAGAGATGAGATCGATTGCCACAAGGTTTTGTAGATAGTGAATGTTTTCAAAAAAATTAAATTCAACTTTTATTATAAGTAAAGACATTTTTGGGGAGGAGGTGTCGTTTTTGGTTCATATGTTTGGCAAAACTAAGCAACTGTTTTCATTTATCTGTTAAAAAATCTTTGTGTTCTGTAGTTTCTTTAGTTCCTTGATTAAGGCTAATATTGCCCTTGATGTGTTATTGTTATGTTTTTCAGCATGTTGATAAATTTCTAGCTTCAGATTAGCCAAAAATACAACTTTGAAGGACTAGTGACTAATCTTTTAAGACTCCTTTGGCTGGGTTTGGGCCAGACTGTTCCGTCCAGCTTGTGTTTGTATCGGATGGAGGCCTTGCAGGGATGAAGAGACACCATACTTGTAGAACAGCCACATCATTGTCACAAAAACTCCTGGTAGTGTTGCAAAGGGTTAAGGCATCCTACCAGATGCGATCTCTGTGGGCCTGCACATACAGTATCTGCAGGGAGTCCTTGCTTTGTGAGTGTAAATGTGCTTCTCTGAGGGCTGGTAGGGGAGGCTCGGCCAAGGCCGCCCTCCTCCTGAGCCTTGAACTGAGCCTGAGCGTGAGAGTGAGCTTTGTGCACACCGTCGGGGATAAGCCCCCGGACGCTGGAATGTAAGGAGTAGCCGTGGAGGGTTATGACGAGGACCAGACCACCCAGCTGTCAACATCATACACAACTGCCTTTTATTTATTAACACATCACAGCCCTCCTCCCTCCTCCTCCACTAGTCTCCCCCCTCCAAGCCTCCCCCTTCTTCTCCTCAATCCCCAGACGCTCCAACGCCAAGGCCCCATTCCTCAGCTCGGCCCGGTATCTGCTGCATGATTAATGCAGCTACATGTAGGGAGTACGAATCAGACGGGATCAGGCGGGTTCACTGCAAAACATTCGCTCCTTTTCCACAAGAAGAAAAATGAGAATTAATATCTTTTCCTTCGAATCACGTTTTGAAACAGAATGTGAGGCCGATAAGCAGGACGTAAAAACAGGTTTTATTCAGGTACCAGGCACCAGAGCTTATCGAACGCCCTAAACAGTATCATTGAACTGTCTAGTCTGTGATTATAATTCATCACAACCTGAAATATGTTTTTTGTTTGTTTCCATCACCATGACAACCTCCCACTTTCATGTGTTAACTGGGAGGAGAGATGTGGTGTGTTTTCTCTCATGCAGCTATCTTTTTTCCCTATCAACACACATTTTGCAGCCCTGCAACTGACTCTATTTTAAAATCTTTTTTTTTAAATCAAATAATTCAAACGACGATCTTTATTTACAGCTATTTCTGTGCCCAGGCTGTCAGAAATATAAAAAATACACCCACAACTCCTCCAATAAGCTCAGCTCCGTCCAAACCGAGGCTCCTGTCTGTGCTGGTAATCCCTCATGATTTACCGTCACGTTTACTCCCAGGTGCTCCTCTCTAATGGACTGACCTTTTTCTGGGAAGGACCTGGCATCTCTGTCCAGGTGTAGCAGCACTTACTGGTCACATATCACTCCTCTCCATCAGGATGGCGAACTCTCCGTGTCCTTAATTGCCTTCTCCTCCTGTATCGGTGTGTTAGAGCTCTGGCTGTGGTCGAGCTGTGAGTCAGAGCTGTAGCAGGAGAGTGTAGGAGGAAGGGACGTAGCGCTGAGGTCTGATTCTCTCCGGTATTTTAATGGTTGGTGTGTGGAATGTGTGGCAGCTGGCCGCAGTCCCAGGATCAGGTCTAGTGTTACCAGCTCCAGGCCTGTTTGTTTTATAAAGTGAACCGGTGCCGCACACACCAAAAACAGGCCTGAAACTGGACCCAGGACCCTGCAGAGCGAAGCCCGTGTCAGGCCGCACTGCGCTAACCTCCTCATTCACTTGTTTAGGTTTTAATATTCAGCTACGGCGCTGTTTGACCTCAGTGGTGTGGCTCAAAGTCGAGCGGCCTCGGCTCTGCCAAACCGGTGTCAGCCATAATAAGGCTCTCAGCTCCCATGATTTGCCCAGGTGGAGCGCTCTGGCCCTGGCAGGGATCTAATGAAAAAAACACAAAGTGTGATTTGATGAAGTGCTGCAGAGATCCAGACTCTTCTTGTTGTTTTATGTAGATTAAAATGCTGTTTGCAAATGGAAAACTTTCCTGCACTGGCTGTCCTCTGTTCGTCGCTGACTGAGTAACACTGTGGTCATGTTGCTTCAGCTTTTATTACGTTGTGTTTTCACCATTGACAGGTTCACAGAACTCAACATAGATCCAGGTTCTTACTGAAGAAACTAGATATTCATCATATAGACTGTACACCGGCAAATAAAGTGTATCAGTGAACACTTATGCAGGACTTAGTTTGTTGATTAAAAGCAATTTTTCTCACAGTGTTCATGATGATTGATCAATTACATTCATAGTATTGGAATGAAAACAACCCTATTTATGATGTAACATGCACTTGAACTGAAGTCTAATTGGTAGTGATGCTCAAAATGTATATTTATTTGCATGTTGCCAAAAATTCTGTGGCTTTCTGAAGCCACAAATGCTGCCTGAAATGGTAAAACATCTATAAAAGGGTTTTGTCTTAATTCAGAAATCTTAAATCAGTCTATGTTTTTACTTTTTGAGAATGTTACATCAAAGTTCAGACATAAGCTTTTAAATCTAGACATATTTATGTTATAACTGCATATAACCAGAGTGTATTGTATTCTCTGCCAAGTAAAAAAATTCTGATTAATCCTCAGAACACCAAGCAGTTTCTGGGCATTTTGTGCTCCTGTTATATGTTTACTCACTGTGGGCTCATTTTTCATAAAGTCCTGCATATCTATGGAAACAGGACACCCATGGCTAGAAGTAGAGAGAACTTCTTCTGTGGAGTATGACACAGTTAAGATGCCATAAATTACAAAAAAATAAAAAAAATAAAAAATACAACCATCTAGAATCATGTGTTGCAAATGCTAAAAAAAAAAAGTTGACTCCACATGCTATAGAGGCTGTTTGACTGGGCCTATTGATGTTTTTACTACCTCTACAAACTACACATCAACTCTACAAAGATGTTTCACCATGCTGAATGTATCTTCCCACAACTTGCTCCTATGTATGCCATATTTGAGCTGTGCTGCATTTAGTTTATTGATGAAGAGTGTGTAAACTCTGCCTGCAGTTCAGGTGAAAAGTCTCTGAATTTTTGTCACATGATTGATTGTTTGTTGCAGCTGAGTCACTCATGGCTTCTCTGTTCTGTTGAGGAGCTCAGAATTTGTTTTTACAAGAGGTTGGGCAAATGGTTTATTCTTGGAAAATATTTGAACAAGACATGTAGAATATAGTTATTTTAGCGAAATATCACAATTTAGAGTTTATTTCAGTTTTTTTTTCTAGACAGAACCAGATGTTATGCATGATGCGTTCAAGGGCTCTCAAAAAGTTTAAATCTGACTGACTTTCACAGTTGCTTGCGCTGATAAATTATGTCATTTTTGGCAATTTTTTAAAGAAAACTAGTCTTTCAATCCTGCTGTCAGATTTTGGGTTTTAAAGGGTTAATGTATCGAGCTAAACAAGAATGATTAAAAGATTACTTTTTTATTAACAAAAACCTCTGTGACAAGTGTTGCACTTTTGTCTAACTGATCTGTGAATCCCAGCTTACATTTGAATAATCTTTGATATTTGTCGCTAACAGATCCACAGCTGAGCTCCACCACCGGTGTGCTGCTGGAGCCGTCGCCGTCGCTTCACCCCATTCAGAGCGACGAGGGCCACGAGCGTTTCCTCACCGAAGACGAAGGCGACACCATCAACCTGCCGGCCGATAGGAGCAGCGACCATCCGACTCCAGAGGCGCCAATCATCATCAGCCCGCCTCAGACTCACAAACCCGACATGTACGACCTGGAGTGGAGGGCTGGACGAGACGGAGGCAGCCCCATAAACGCCTACTTTGTCAAATACCGTAAAGTGAGTAAAAATACACGCTGCCACGGTTCCTTTCTTCACCACAAAAACCTTTTGCTGACGTAAAACAGCTGAGAACAGGCGAATGTAATTCATACTGACTGAAAAGTTGGTCATTTCCTCTTTAAAACCCAGTGTTTGCTTCAGTAATCACCTCACTCTGACTATAAAACTGCAGCGATACAAGTTAAGACTCTGTTGGCAGCCGGACTCCTTTATGCCGGAGTTGGAAATTGTGACAGAAATCTCACAGGCATTGTTTCTTCTGTTCAGCCTCGGAAAGAGTCTGAACCGTGGAGGGATTACAGAGCGGAACAGATGATTTTGTTTTGCTCGTTTGTCATGTTCGGTCATGTATTTGTGTTTGTCTTTATGCGTGTCAGGTCGATGAAATGGGAAAAGTGGTGGGAAGCTGGCACACGGTTCGAGTCCCTGGCAGCGAGAAGACCCTGCGGCTGTCCGAGCTCGAGTCCTCGAGTCTCTATGAGGTGCTGATGGTGGCTCGGAGTTCAGCCGGCGAGGGTCAACCGGCCATGCTCACCTTCCGCACTGGCAAGGGTAAGTCCAACCACCAAAACATGCTTTAAAAAACAGCCAAACACTACTTAAACCCTCAAATTCCTGTCTGTATTGGTCATAGTCTTAGTCAGCCTGTGTCTTAAGTGTTTCTTGTCGTACTCCTGGGAATAACTGACCACTGGAATACACCACTTCACCCTCTTTTCCACCACATTTTCAACAGAAAGAGGAAATTTCTCAGCTGCCTAAAACATCAACAGTAAATGTCATTTTTTTGGTGTCGGATCCTCTGAGTTAAAGAGCGTCTGTTCGTTGCTGAAGTCACATTTTGCAGATATTCAGGAAGAAATTTGTCAGAGAAGAAGCAGAAACATGCAGCTTGTTCTTAGGAGGAGTCTAATGATTACAGAAAAACATGCAGAGCACATAAGAAAGAAGTGGTGCGGTTTTTTATGTTTCCACCTTCAGGGGAAATCCACAGAATCACATTATGTTTGTGACTTTTTATGTCCCGAACAAGAATAAATGAGCATTATCTACAGCCACATACTGTATCTGATGGTAGATTATTCCCCTAAATAACTACTTCCACTGAATCACAGTCATATCAATCAGTATCGGTCATAGTAAATGACTGTGAGCAAGCTTTTATTTTTCTTTGTGTGTTTTTGAGACAAATAAAAATAAAAATGACCGCAAATGTCCCCAAAAAACTAACAATAGTGCTGCACCACAGTAGTGTTGACAAAATGTTCCCCATGGCCAGAAATATGTAAAAACTGCTGCCAAAACCGCGGATATGATTGTATCCTGAGGGTGGTTGTTTTACAAAATGATCCTGGACCAAAAAAATGCCAACCAGTCCAGAAATCGGGCTCTTGTGTCCAGATATGGCTCCAAATTGCACCAGAACACCACCTCTGCAAGAAATACAAAGGAATGTGTGTTTTATGTGTAAACCGTTTAATTTAATGGTTTTCTGCAATAGTTACCTCTTCCTGCAGTCAGGAATATAATTCTGGTGGAGGAATAAGGAATACAAATACCTTACTCTGCCTACAAACATTCCACTGAATACATACACATATATAGTTCACAATAAGCCATTAAAGAGCATAAATGAACCTGAAATATCTAGAAACAGTAACAAGGACATGGTTTTTGTGTCCTCAGTGGTAGCTACAGCCTTGTTCAGAAAAATCTAGGGTACATTGCTCTTTAATTTTCACTTAAGTCAAGGCAAATGACAATTTTTCAAGCAAATATTGCTGCACCAAAGTGCTTTCCAGTTAATAAAGATTATGATTAGCTTTGAGCAAAAAGACCCTATAGTGGTATTTACGGCGCAATTTTACCAGAGTAATGTACATATTAGGAGCTAAAACCCTTCAAAAAGCATGTAAGAAAAATGTAAAAATGTAGCAAAAGACCCTTCGGTGTTATCAATTATGGAGCTTAACTTAACTAATTTAAATAAGAAACAATTCAGTGCAATCTGAATGAGGTTTATTTCAACAAAATATGACTATTTGGAGCTTATTTTAGTTAATTTTCTAGACAGAACCAGTCATTAAACATGAAGTGTTCAGGTTTCTGTTTTTATATTGGACACACACTCAAACAGCTCAGTTGTAGCTTCAGATTTGCCAGATGGAACCTGGAATTTACCAAACAACATTTAAAGCTGCTCCACCTGCTTTTTGGTGGAACTCATGGCCTTGTTTTCTGACTTCCTGCTTCTCCTTTTCTCCCCTCTCTCAGAAAAAAGCACCTCCTCCAACAAGAATCCATCCAAGCCTCCCGTCATCTCGATGCCACCCAAAGCTCCCGAGGACAAAACCCCCAACACCCACTTCGGAGTCGTCATACACGACAGAGGTAGGTGTGCATACAATCGCCGACTGTTGCTGCAGACAATGTTAGTGGGATGTTTCTGAGGGAATTGTGGAGCGTTCTGTCATGTAGATAGTTGGTGAGGAGTTCATGACCAGGCTGCACTGAGCAGATCTCAGAGTTCGGTGCTTAGATGTGGTCTGCTTTGTTTCTTTGTGTGTCGGAGTACAAACAGTGAAACGATAGCTGACACCCTGTAATGACTCTCTGGAAGAAAGATGCTGTAAGCAGAAAGCTGTGAGATTGCGCACAGCTCCAGGGTCAGATACTGTGTGTACATGCTTTAGCTGCATTACAAACAGACCTACTTTGCTGAGACTCACATCAGTCTTTTCACTAACCCTCTTTTTTCTGTCTTACTCTCTGCTGCTCCCTCTAACTTAAGAGCCCCGACAGTAAGTATATACATCCCTCCACGGCTTCTCTGTGATGTGCGTTCTTTTCTTTTTCTTTCCCTGTGAAGATGAATCCAATTTAGTGATGACGGCTGCCACTTTTCGTTGTCCTCTGCATACTTTTAATTGAATTTACCCACAAAGTTCATTCCTTATTTCTTCTCGTCGCAGTCCCTGAGGCTCCCGATCGCCCAACCATCTCCATGGCGACCGAAAGTTCAGCATACGTCACCTGGATCCCAAGAGCCAATGGCGGCTCTCCGATCACAGCTTTCCGGGTGGAGTACAAACGTGGCCGCAGTGCAGAGTGGGTTATAGCGGCGGATAACATCTCACCTCTAAAACTGTCTGTCGAAGTTCGCAATCTGGAGCCTGGTGAGTTTTACGTTGTTTCTGTACAGTTCAGTAGATCAAAACATGATTGTTCTGCCCAGGTGAGGGCATCTTGATCGCTTTCCTAGACAGGATCTTATAAAGCAGGGGTGTCAAATCCTGGTCCTCGAGGGCCACTATCCTGCATGTCTTAGATGTTTCCCTCTTCCAACACACCTGATTCAAATGATCAGGATCGTTATCAGGTTTCTGCAGAGCTCGATGATCATTTGAATCAGGTGTGTTGGAAGAGGGAAACATCTAAAACATGCAGGATAGTGGCCCTCGAGGACCAGGATTTGACACCCCTGTTCTAAAGCATCACCAGATGTTATATGACTAATTTTAAAAGTTGGCTAACTTCTCTTATGTTTATTTTTCTTACACCAGACCAGTGTTTTATTATTGCATACAACAGTTAATCATTCACTGAGCAAACACTTGACTCTGTCACTGATAATGATGCAGATCCTCTGAACCCTAAGCAGTTTTATTTTTACTTACTGTGGGATCATTTTCACAGCAATGACTAGAAGGAGAGAGAACAAAGTTTATTTTTCTTGTTTTTTATTTTTCAAATATTGGAAGAAAAAAAAAAAGTGCAACATTTTCCCAAACACTCATAGGTTTTACCAGTAGCAGATAAAAATGGAGACACTACATAATGTAGATTTTCTAATATTTACATTACTAAATTCTTTTCATACTTGTTGATCTGCTCTGTTTAAACACTACCTGCAGTTCAACCCAGTTGCTGAAAAGTCTCTGAATTTTTGTTACATGACGTTTGGTCACAGCTGAGTCAGTCATGACTTCCCAGGCGAACTGAGGGGTGTAGAATTTATTCTTTTTGTAGAATCAAGTTAAAGTAAACACTTTTTTTAATTTTTTTTTTATAATTTTCTAAATAAGACAAGCTCAGATTTGGTTAGATTTTCCAGTGGAATGGCATGTCATAGATGAGTAGTTTAAGGACCATCAGAAAGTTGACGATCCAATGATTGTTTCTGTTGAGTGATGTAATTCTGGCAGTTTTATGAAAGGATGTCAGAAATGTCTCTCAAGGAGACACTGAGAAAACTGAACAAGAAACACAAGCCGGTGCCACAAACCAGGAAATTAGCTTCTCTTACAGTGGCTAATGCTATGCTAACTGGTAGCCGCTAAGTTAGAAGGCAGCCACAGATTAACCTGAAACAGAGTCTGGTAAACAATAACTAATAAAGCTTTAAGATCTGGACCTTAGTGAACAGTAAAAGTTCACTAAGGTCCAGTGACAGATTAAGAAAACAGAGAAGAAAAGCAGATGTAAGTGCAGGAGATAAACTGATCAGTCTCAGTTGATAAACAGAGGAGAGCGTCCTAATTTATTCACTCTTATTTCTATATTACATATTCAGCTATAGTCACCCTTATTAATGAAGAAGCCTGGTTATGAATGACTGGTTCTCTGCTGTTAAAACATTACATTTAATGTACATCTGTTTCAAATATTGGTTATTGCTCTTTCTTGATTGCCAATAATTGCCATCAGTATCAACACTGAAAAACTCCTATCAGTCGATCCCTACTCAGAACCACTGTACAGTGACACTGCTAATAACTCTGGTTATTTTCCTCTCTAAGGATCTGCCTACAAGTTTCGTGTGGTGGCCATAAACATGTACGGCGAGAGTCCTCACAGCATCCCCTCCAAGCCCTACCTGGTTCCTCAGGCCAGCCCTCGTATCGCCGACCGTCCAGTGGTCGGACCTCACATCTCGTCCACTGACGCCATCAGCGACACACAGATCATGCTGCGCTGGACTGTAAGTTTAACGCTGTAGATTCACAAAAATCTAGCAGTCAGATGATCTTTCAGGTTTTAAACAAACTTAATTGGAGTTTGAACAACGAAGTCAAACAGTAAAATGACTAAACTGGCTGTTGTAAACATTTATTCCAGTTGACATGCAGGACTTCCTGGTTAAATGTTGATCTACTGTAGTTTTCATGTGCAATAATGAATTTACCGTATATGAACATTTAACTTGTTTAAAACCTTATTTGATCATCTGGCTGCTTGTGTTTCATTTGTTTTTTGGCTATTGTTTCTGTGCAGAGGCATAATAATCCTGCTCTCTTTCACCACAAAACTTGAATATCATTGTGCAGGGTTGCAACTAACGGATATTTACAATGTTCTTGGTTAATTGATTAGTAGTTTGGTCTATAAAATGTCAGAAAATAGTGGAAAAATGGTGCTCAGTGTTGTTTCTGGGCATCAGCATGATAATTGTGCTCTCTCTTCTTCTTGTGTTTTATAACTACAAAACTTGAATTTCGTTTTGTAGGGCTGCAACAAATATTTAAATTGTTATGGTTAATCAATTAGTTGTTTGGTGTATAAAATATCAGAAAATAGTGAAAAATGGTGCTCAGTGTTAACTAACACCCAAGATAATGTCCTCACATGTCTTGTTTCATCCAAAACCCGGAGATGTTCAGTTAACTATCATTAAGGAGGAAAGAAACCAGAAAATATTCATATTTAATAAGCTGGAATCAGAGAATTTAGACTTTTTATCCTAAATACTTCCCTAAACATTAAAAATCTAACTACAACTAATTGATTATTCAGTTGATCGTTGCAACTCTATCATTGTTTTTCAAATCGCATAAAATAGTGGAAAAAGTGGAAGCAATGCAGAATAGATATGAAAAACGCATGTAAAGCACACATAAATCAGAAGTCCTGTAACTTCTTGGCCCTGCATGTGACCTTCCAGTGGAATAATCTATGTGATGTAGCGTCTTTTGCATCTGGCTCACCTGCATTTAAGCTGCTGCTGCTTCTTTTGCAGCCAAGACTCAATCAGACCTTTAATCGAGCGGCTGCGCTGATTACAGCTCTGCAGAATAAGAGGCCTCGTCCGTCTGCGTTTTGATTCCTGCTGCCTTCAAAGCCGCCCCTCTTCCTCGCAGCAGTTTGAGCTTTCAGATGGACGCAGATAGTTCCCCACATTTACTTAACCTCAGACTCATTATTTCCTGAACTTCAGACACACAGCGCAATCACGATCTCGCTCGCAGTCTTGTACATCTGCCGATAACAAGACCCGCCATTAGTTTGCTGGAAAATTTCCTCTCTTTGTATAATAATTGCCCACCAGATTGCTGTAGTCTAATCTTTTTTTTCCATCCCCTTCCAGTACAGTCCCTCGAGTAACAACAACACTCCGATCCAGGGTTTCTACATTTACTACCGGCCCACAGACAGCGACAACGACAGCGACTACAAAAGAGACATAGTGGAAGGTAAGAGCTCATTTTAATGTTTGCAGATTGAGTGTGTGGAGGGTTTGTCGACAGCCTCGTCCTGTCGTGGACGTAAGCTCACGCTGTGCAGATAAACTGGGAGCCGGGAGTGTAATGGATACTCGGGGTGAAGTGAAGAGGGGCATTTCTGCCCTTTGATTTATAGAGAGCGCTCTCCCCGGGCAGCAGGGCTTCTCTGAAATCTGTTTTTAATAAATGGTTGCCAGCTAATGGGCCCAGAGCTGTAATACGAACCCGGCCGGAGCAGAGGGGCTCAGGTTGCTGGGTGGAATGCTAACAGTTGAGCCTGGTACAGGAAGGGAAGGAGGGGCGTCCGTTCACTCCACCCAATGCCTCAACATCTGAGCTTTCCTCAGAGTCCTCACTGTCAGGGACAAATGTCAGGCAACTCCAAAATAGCAAAATATCAATATGTTTATGTTAAAATGTCTTAAATTCTGTCAAAAAAGTGAAGCATGTTAGATGTTGTGGCCACATTGAACACTTTTCAAAATTTCAACATGAAGTTATGACTAGTTACTACAGAATAGAATAGAATATCTGTGTTATCGTTGGTCAGTGCATAGACAGTAGTAGGTACTCAGGTTTGACAGAGTTCAGTTCTCTTATGGCTCTTAC
>OMNN01024256.1:9275-21778 GCA_900302755.1 Chromis chromis
CTTTCATCTCCTCTCGACTTGACTATTGCACTTTATTCCGGCATCAGCAGACGCAACATTCAAAGACTGCAGTTAGTTCAAAATGCTGCTGCCAGGTTTTTAACACGCACCAACAGGAGTGATCACATTACACCCATCCTTTCTGCCCTTCACTGATTTCCTGTGAATTTTAGAATTGATTTTAAGATACTACTGCTTGTTTTTAAATCCTTGAATGGCCTGGCTCCCCCCTATATCTGTGATCTGTTGACTCCTTATAAGCCAGACCGTTGCTTGAGATCCGCTGACAGGGGCCTACTAATGGTTCCAGAGGGCCTTTGCTGTCCGGGCCCCTCAGCTATGGAACTCTCTGCCTCAGGATCTCAGACAAGCAAACTCGGTATCCTCTTTTAAATCTCTTCTTAAACCTCATTTTTATCGCTTGGCTTTTCCTAGTTGATGTTCTGTTGTTTTTATTCTTCTCATTTAATTATTTACTATCCTATCTGTTTAGATACATATTATTTTTATGTTTTGTATTTTAACTGTCATCAATTAATGTTGTTTTAATGTAAAGCTCTTTGTAACTCTGTTTGGAAAAGTGCTAGACAAATAAAGTTATTATTGTTATTATATTATTTATTCCCCTCTTACCTTGGCCTTTTCCTCGACTCCTCCCCTCTGCAAGGAGGTGAGTCAAGTAGCGAGCAAAAGACTTAAACAGCTCCTGTAAAGAATAAAGAAAACAGCTCAGCAAACATCATTTCATCTCCTAATGCTGCTTTCCTACAAACACACTACCACACACCTTGGTGGCAAACTTTCCCTGAGTATAAAAGGGGTCCAGGTAGCGAACCACAATATCAGCCAATTCCTTCAGCATCACAGGCTTGGGCGGCTCGTTGACCGGATGCAGGGCTCTTTCCTGCACACTGGGGTTGAAGGTCACTCTTCTGTTTCGTCCATCTGTGAGGCGGCTGCGCTTCGCCGGAGGAGACGACTCCCTTTTTTCTTTAATGTCGTCCGTCGCCTGAACACAGATGCATCGTCGTCAACGCTCGAGCAAGAAAAACACATTAAAATTCAATTAAAGCTGCAAGCAGCGTTGGACGGGTTCGAGCTTCTTGCTGGTCGGCGACCGAGACAGGAAATAGCCATATGCATGTCGTCAGGCCCCAACTTTGATCACACGTGAAGTTTGAGGCCGATTGGAGCACGTACAGGCTAGTTAGACAGCACTTCCTGTTTCATGGCGTTCTGTCGACTGAGACAGGATATTGACATATGGATGTCATCAGGGCGTGACTTTGATCACGCATGTGAAGTTTGAGACCGATCAGAGAACATGCAGCTTAGTTAGACAGTACTTCCTGTTTAAGGGCGTGCATCAGAATACAACTGAGACTGCATATTGCCATATGTATGTCATCAGGGCCGGAGTCTGATCACACCTGTGAAGTTTCAGGCCATTGGGAGCACAGACAGGCTAGCTACACAGCACTTACTGTCTTTCATGGTTATTAAATGCCAAAACAGCCAAATGGCTAAATGCCGCGGGCTACCACGGGCACGCCGTCATACTTTTGAGAAAGATTTTAATAACTTTTAGTCATCAGCCCCTGTAGTATATGTGGCCCAAATTTAAGATCTGTCGGAGTTATCCCCTAGCAGGAGTTTGCTCTTGAAAAGTGTAAATTTCTGACCGTAAATTCAAAATGGCCGACTTCCTGTTGCATTTTGGGTAAAGAGTTGATTAGGAAATTTTGTTTGTCTTGTCATGATACATATGTGTACCGAATTTCGTAGCTGTACGTGAAACTATTTGTATTAACTCCCATTAAGTCCAATTTGTTAGGGGGCGCTATTGAGCCATTTTGCCATTGACATGTGTAATTTCCCCAAAATATAAATTTTTTCCCAGGTCCTGACGTGCGTGCCAATTTATATGCGTTTTCGAGTATGTTTAGGGGCTCAAAAATGCGTTTGAACCGGCGGTAAAATAATAATCCTAAGAAGATCAATAGGAACATTCACTTACCTCTTGAATCTCAGGTGGTTTAGCTTCCTCTTCGAGTTTGTTTTGTCTGTGCGAGAGGTAAAAGTGCAGTTAGAGTTCATAAAAGAAGTTTCCAGTAAAGTTGTGATCAAACTGAGGGCGTCTTACTCTGTGATGGATGTTGTATCCTGCTGAGATGTGCTCAAAATCTCAGCCATTTCCTCCTCTTCATCATCATCAGGTATCACGATAACCGCTGTTTTACTTTCTACTTGGATCACATCCGGAGTCTCTGATTTCACAGGGCTGCTCTCTACTGCTTCCACAGAGGCAGGTGAGTGTTGCTCCCGGCTAATGTTTTCTTGGGAGATCTCACTGGGAGCATGAGACAGTGTAGCATCGGGTTCCTCTGGCATGTCTGCGTCCTCCTGGATTTTCTCTGTTGTTTGTTTCTTTGTGAAGAACTGGGAAATGTTGCGGGACGTCTTCGCCGCTTCCGCCAGCTTCTGCTGCTTCTTGCTCATGGCTCTGCCTCCTTTCGTCGGGCTGTTCAGGGAGGCAGAGACGGCGTTTGCTCTGGCTTTAATGGATGATGATACAGCTGATGATGAGTTCGTCTCCTGTAGTCTCTCACTTTTCACCTTGATGTCTCCTGAGCTGTCGTTGAAAAACCCGCCGCTTTCCTTCTCTTTGCTGGACTCCGTGTCCAACATGGAGGTCTTCAGTAGATCCTTGGCAGTGATGAAGGGATTAGATGAGCCTCTCTGGCCTGCACCTTTTCTCTTACGCTTCAGCTGGAGGAATAATGGAACAAAAAGGAAAGCAAGTTTTCCTCTGAATAGTCTGCAGCCACATCAATAAACGCTTTTCTAAAACTGTCAAGGTGGGGTGAGGTGAGTGTTACAATTCAGGGTTCCTACAGGTTTCTACAAGTTAAATTTAAGACTTTTTGAAGAGCTTTTTAAGACCATCTAAAAAAATAATAATACCCATTTCGCAGCCCTACCGGCAAAGCAAAACAAAATCTGTGAGTTTGAGTTCGATGTCGGAATCAGGAAACATGCACTTGAAAAGCTCAGAGATACCTTCGTTTCCATTGTAAGAGTGGTGTTTGGCTGCGTTGCGTTCTAAATTATTGTTTCCGCCCCTTCACTTGATTGAAAATAACCGTGGTTGACAAATAAAACTTTCGAGTAATGTGGCAAGAAGGAAATTTAAGACCCAGATATCAAAATTCAAGACTTTTTCAAGACTTTTTAAGGTATTATTTACAATTTCATAAATTTAATACTTTTAAGACTTTTTAAGACTCTGTAGGAACCCTGCTTTAGAAATGAACAGAACACAAAGCAGATGCACAATTACCTGTTTATGAAGAATGTTTTCAGCAGCGTCAAGTCAGGCGCAGGGACTCCTGTAAGAGCAACCACTCCACATTTATATGTTGCACAGTGAAAACGCAACACAACCATGCAGAGCCGACCCTACTCAATGTGGCGCCGAAGTCGAGATCTTGTATGGCGCTTCTGTCAGTGATTCACATGCTTTAGCAAGTGACGAGTGACATGTTCACTGAACAACGGCAGATAGCCATTAACCCTGCTACTCTTCTCACTCACGGTGGTAAAACCATTCATAACCCTGAACTCCCATGGTGCATTGCAGCACAACAGTTCAGTCCTATAACTGGCTCTGCGATCGCTACAATACGCTTACAAAAGAAATCGAATAACATTGTTTTTTTTATTGCTTTACGTTTGAATCAATGTGAGCTTTTCTATTTTGAGAGTTAATAGTAATGAGTAGTTTTAATATTGTAGGTGTTAGCAAGTATGGGACTGTTGTGCTGCAATGCATTATGGGAGTTCAGGGTTATTAAAGTGTAACGGGGTTTATGGCTACCTGCCACTGGCCTTGAATTGAGTGTTTGGCCAAAGGCGTGTTCCTGATTGTCTACAAAACTAAAGGGATCTGCTTTGGTTAGTACGCAGACAAACATGAACTTTGACTCAAACGTCTTACCCGTCTTTCTGTTCAATTTAATAATATCGAAGGTGATTGTTTTCCGAATTTTGCGGCGCCCCCTGGAGACCACAGCGTACTTAGCATTTGCCTTTATTACATATTGGAAGAGCCAGCCCTGATTATATTGAAGGTGAATTTGTCCAGATTTTGTGGCGCCCGCTGGAGGCCACGGTGCCCTTAGCATTTGCCTATACAGAGGACACTTCATACCCTCAATTCTGATATTTACAAAGTGAATTAAATCTGTCTAATGGAGCAACAAAAGAGTTAAACGTCTGAATTTCCCACCTTTGTTCCAGCAATTTATCATCTGAAGAAAAAAGAGATGAAACACCATCAGATGTTTGAGGTAAGCCATGCAATTTTCACTCTTAGTGTACATATTATAGCAGCTGGTGACACAACACAGGTCTATTAAAACATTATTAAATACATGGCACAAAGCGACCAGCTGAAAGGACTGTTATGCAGCTAGTACTAAACAGTTTCATTCTGTGGGACTGAATGTAAATAAAGGCTTTTATTCTTACAATTCCCTCTAAATTTGATGGTTTTAGACATTAAAAATACAGTTAAACTCCAAATAATTCACATTCCTGCCTATCTATAGTGATTTTTTCCGATTAACATGTTTTTTCTGTCTGGAAATGACATAAACAAGCAATAAAAGACAGTAAGACTTATGTGAAAGTTAATGTTAATAATATAATAATAATAATAATGTTAATTCTGAATATTTCTGTTTTATCCAACAATCTCAGTGTGATTGTGACAAAATATTGATTAAAAAACTGAGATAAACTGTCATAGTCATATCTACTGGGTGGAAAACAGGTTTAAATGAATAAAAAATGATCTGAGTGCAGTTTCAGAAAATTACTTACCAGTTTTTTGGCAACATCTTGGAAAAGATCTTTATTTCTAGGCGTCCCATCTGGTCTGTTAGCTGGACAGAAACGTGAATAATGAGTAATGGAAGTATGAGGAGGCTTGTATATGCCGTACATAAACAAAAACAGTGTTATTCGCTGTTAATACAGACATTTTCCATTTAATTCGATTTCAGTTTGGTTCAGTTTTATGTATATACCAACAATTCACACAACATAAATAATCTCAGGGTACTTCACATAATGAAGTCATTACTTTGCAATAGTAGAATATAGAGAGAAACCCAACAAATCTACACTATTCCCAAGTTTATCTACTGAAACTTGGACATCAGAGTTTCTGCAACTACGGTGTCCGAGTGCAAGTGAAAGCAGCATTAAACTGAATTTAAAAAACATTTAAAAAAAACAACCCAAATTAAATTCTTTAATCTGTAACACAGGATTGAATTGAGTTCATCCAAATTAAATTAACAGTTTATATTAATGTCACTGGTTTAGGTTTGATGTACTTTCATCATTTAATTCCTCTCAAATGAGCAGTTTGAGTTCAAGTTCAAATTTTCTAATTTTCTAATTTTCCAACCCGTGTATTTGCTCCACCCAAATGTAAAACGTAGACTTAAATGTCCTTTCCTTATATTTTACTCAGTTATCATATTCAAAAGGTGCAGCAGTAAAATCAGTCAGACTCGGTGAACGTAATTTTCACACTTTCGCCAAAATTAAAGTGAGTCCAAAGGGATAAAGTGTCATTTCAAGTTGATAGAATCCCACTAAATGCCCAATAGTGACTGTATAGCAGCGACTAATTGCTATAAACATCACAGAGAGCACAAAAGACACAGTTTTTATGAGACGCAAATGCAGGCCTCAGCTAAATCACAAAACACCTGCTAATCTGATAATAATGAATAAATTCAGGTTTTGACAAAACATAGGAGTTTAGTTTGTTGCTTTCAGCTGTTTAGGTCTATTTCCTTTGATTTTGTTAAATATCTGCAGCATCAAACAGCAGCAGGATCCAAAATGTAATAATTTGGGGCAATTACACATGGCAAAATGACTCAACAGCGCCCCCTAGAAAAGGAAAAAAAAAGGGTTTAGGCCCAGTTAGTTTCACCGAGAGCTACGAAACTCGGTACACATATGTAGCGTGACAAGATGCACACAAAAAATCCTATAGAACCCATACCCACAATGCAACAAGGAATCCGCCATTTTGGATTTACTGACAGATTTTGGCTACTTCTCCAGATATTTCACATTTTCAAGAGCGAACCCATCCTAGGGGATAACTCCTACAGATCTCAAATTTGGCCCACATATACTACAGGTGGTGGTGGTGACAAAAAGTTATTAAAATGTTCCACAAAACTATGATTGCATGCTTCGCTTGGCAGAGGTAATAATAAAATTCCTTGCATTACAATAGGGTCCTACGCACCCTCTGTGCTCAAACCCTAATTAGATGTTTAAAATGGTACGGTTCTATGTTCATATCTGTCCTTTTCTAAAGTAGTTGGTAAAAGGTATCATTTCGTCATGCGTCATAGCCCCACCACAGGCCAGCCGCACGCAGCAGTCTGCCCCAGAGGGGGGATCAGGCCGCACCAGAAGGAAGCAAGGACCACGAACAAACACATAAACACATATTTAAAAGAATGTGACAATAATTTACAGCTGTCTTCTCACTTGCCACGATGTTATTTAGTTCATCATCAGACCCAGTTTCAGCCCTATAGACTGCGTCTCGTTGTACGTCTGATAGTGCAACTCGCTGCATGGAGGTCATCATGGCGGCGTTGTCGGGCCCAAGGCTCTCTAGCTGAGCAGCAGAGAAGGCCTGGAGGGAAAACAGTGAGGCATACAACATTTACTGAAGTAATAAAAGAGAAGCAATAAGTAGAGTAGTAATAATAGATAGTTGTATTTTAGATTTAAAAATACTCCATTACATATTCCAATAATGTCTGCTGCATACACACTGTACACAGGTGACATTTTAGTTGTATTAGGTCGAGGTGGAGCTGATTTAACTGTTGGACTGCATTTTAGAAAAACATTTATCAGCTATTTCTGCCAGTAAAATCCTAAATATGTTACTGGAAGTGTAGTAAGAATATACGAGCTGAGGTTTGCGTCTCCTGGTTTAAAAAAAGACCTTGAAATTAATCTTGAAGCAAGAATAAATAACAGTCTGTGTCACCAGAATTATGAAAAAGTAGATTTTAGAAAGTTCAAGTTAATAAATCTTGAATAACCCCCCCGCCAACATCCCCACTTCATGATGCTGCCACCACCATGCTTTACAGTGGGCTTGGTGTGTTTGTGATGATGTGCAGCGTCCCATCGGCCAAACATAGCGTCTAGTCTGATGGCCAAAAAGCTCAGTTTTGTTCTGATTATACCAAAGAACCTTCGTCTTCTTTTTTGTGTATATTCTTGTCCAAAAAGCCACATTATTTTGACCATGACTGAATGTTAAGAAGAAATTTTAAAAAAATGCTCTTTTCATCACTTACAGCAAAATTTTCTGGAGGAATGAGCGGGATAGAAGTCTTAGGGAGAAACGGGAGGACAGACAGGTCCAAAGAAGCCAACTCCTTTCCACTCAACCCAGCTGAGGGACGCAAAAAGATGACAACTAATTATTAATGCGTAGTTTCTCCAGCAGACAACAGGCCATTACAGGAATATGAGCTTTGTTTAACTAGTGAGTAGAGTAAATCTTACCAATGAAGTTGCCTAATTCGGATACTTGTGCTTCTATCCAGGTGCTTAAATCTCCTCTTGCAGATGTAGTAAGAGGTTTAAGCTTCTGCAGCGCTGTGGAGGAGCACTGAATATCGTCAATCGATCCCACAGCGTCCCTGTGAAACAACACCAAGACATTATGTAGCAAGGACATCAGCTCACTCTGCAGGAAAGGGTTGTAGAAAAAGCATGCTGTATGCAGAAATATTTAGTACTGCTGCAGAAATAAGAATAAAAATACTGGTGAGTAGGTGAGCACTTTTAGCTGCATGAGAAAAAGAATGAATTTCACTTAATTTAAACCCTCTGAACCCCAAACAGTTTCTGAACATTTTGTTTGCTCCTGTCTCATTTTTCTTCACTGTGGGCTGATTTTCAACAAAGTCGTACCTCTATGGAAACAGACCAACCTCAGAAATGCCTTCTTTGTAGTATGACACAATTAGAACACTATAAATCATAAAAAAGAAAGATTTCTGTGATTCTTTCTTATATTCCAAGTGCCGACAGATGTTACCAACACTGGAAACAAATGGAGGCTCTACCATAAAGGACATCGTTGACGAGCGCAGTTGCCGGATTTGGCTCGGGATACGCTGAGTAAGTTCTCACGGACTTGATACTTATTAGCTATTACACGGTTATTGGTAGGGCAGCGACTGCGTAGTGGAGAGCTGCATTTCCAGGCTGCTTGTATTAAGTTACTTGTGCACCGCTAACCGTTTAGCTTATCAGCCGAGTTAGTTGGCATTAATTTGTTGACTGATTTAGCTTTTTCATTAGGCTACCGTCAAGGCTAGCTTTGGTGGTGACATTAAATTGCTACCGTCTCTCTTCGAATGGGTTAGCATTAACTTGTTGGCTGATTCTGTAGCGGAAGTTCTGTTAATGTGTTACGGCGGGCAGACATCTCCCTAGCTACGGTATAAACCCTGTGTGTCAGTTTCCCCGGTCGTGTTTGCTTCGCGGCACGACTAGCACTGCACTCATTTCTGGTCTCTTTTCCCGGTTATTGGCACGATGTCCTCGGCTCCCACCTCTGCCAAAGGGTCGGACCTGAAGTCCAAATAGGTTGCATCCCGCCCTTGCTCCGCGTTGTGCAGGTCTAGCATTTCAGGGAGGGACTCTCACCCGATGTCCATCGCTTGTATGGGCTCTAAACACGCTCAGACAGCGCTGGCAGACCATGATTCTTGCCATCATTGTGCATCAATGCCGGAGAAAATACTGGAGAGGAGACTCAGAGTAGCAGTGGCCAACAATCAGGACCCATGCCTGACACAGGCCACCCCTAACACCACAGCCGATGCCCATCAGTCACAACCTAGCATGAGATGGGCGGACGCGATGGATGCTGTATCAGATGATACGATGCCGCCATTGTTCGGGGACCTCCTCGACATGGACCCAGGCGATGAGGACGCAGAGGGCAATGCTGCTTCTGACCTCCTCGAGGCTGTGGATATGGAAGATGTGGAGGAGGACTCCACAGTGCACAACGTCCCCTGTGGACAATAACTTGTACAAAGTGTGCAAACGGGCTGTGGACGCAGAAGGAGGGGTGAGGGACCTCTATGATGGCAAGCGACTCCCACTGACCCAACCGCCTCTGATGCAGCTCCTTCCTGCTGTACCCGCATGCATGAAGGAGATGAGCCGGTTCTGGTCCAGCCCACTGAAGAGTAAGCTCCCAGTTCAGGGCTACTCAAAGCTGGAAATAAACGGGATGAAGGAGCTGGGATTAGCCGAACCCCCAGCGGTGGAGCCTTCAGTGGCATATCACCTACATCTTAACTGCCGTGCCGTCTCAGCCTCAAGTAATGTTTACCTGCCCAACGAGATGGAGAGGGTCACATCCTCCATCTTTCAGCGGATTTCAGACTGTGTGTGTGCTGAACACCGTGTCTCTACTGTCCGGTTACCAGGGGGAAATACTTGAGGACATGTGCCAGCAGTTGGACTCGGGGACACCCAACCCGGTCCTCTGGGATGAAATCTGTGTGATGAATGACCTCATTCTGCGCTCAGCATGAGGAGCAGTCCAGGGCTTTGCTGTTGCAGGTGAGTCTATGGCTTAACCACTCAGGACTGACCGACACACAGAAGGCTGAGGCCATTGATGCGACCTATGACCCCACCAAGGGTCTGTTGGGCCGGCACTGGAGAAAATGAAGGAGACCAGCACTCTTCGTAAGGAGGAGGACAAAGGCTTCACCCTGTGCCTGCCTCAAAGCAGTCTTCTTGTCCAGCACAGACTCAGAGACCGGGTGTCTCTGCAGCAGCCGGTGCCAGGGTCTACACAGCAGGCCCCAGGCCGCAAAAGGCAGCTGGACAGCAGAATGAACTGCAGCGGTCAGGAAATCTCAAACCATGGGGCAAACACTCCTTCACAGCAACAGCGGCTCGCCTAACAGTTGTGTTTTCTCTCTGTCCCCCTCCACACAAGAGAAGGAGAATGTTGGACCCCAGCTCCAGTTCAGGGGCTCTGGTCAGTTTGCCAGACCTCCTCTCCTGTTCTCTCACCCCTCAGGTATTGCAGGGATTGAGTCAGGGGCAATGTCAAAGTCACCAAGCAATGCTTTGCCAAAATAAAGTTCACACACTCGCACCCAGGCCAGGGCAAGTTTTGTTCAAAAAAACACAATTCAATTAAATTTGAATACTGTCCGCCTTGCGCTACAAGAGGGAGCTCACGTTCCTTCTTATGCAGACGCCCCAGCTCCTGTCAGGGGAGTGACATCATCGAGCATTTTCATGGGACTGCTAACTGTCCGACTGAAGCAGTGGCGCCCATGCGCAGTTGATCCATGGATTCTGTCCACTATTTCTCAAGAGTACAGACTTCAGTTTGCTATGAAACCACCCAATTTCCTTGGAGTGCTGCCTTCAGTGGCCAAAGGGGATGCAGGACGAGATCACATCCCTATTGAGCAACAAGCAATACGAGTTGTTACGAACAGCGTATGTCAGCGGGGGTTTTACTCCCGCTATTTCTTTGTCCCAATGAAGAGGTCCACGGCCCTGCATCCCATTCTCGATCTCCTTGTGTTAAACACTTACGGAGATTTCCATTCAGAATGCTCACTCACAAAGTGCTTTGCCGTTCAATACGCAGAGAGGATTGGTTCACCACAATCGATCTCTCAGACGCGTATTTCCACATTCCTATACACCCTGCGCACAGGGTCACGTTAAGGATGTGCCTCCGCCTCGCTGGTCTCAATGATGAGAAACTTTCAATGGTGGATCACAGCGTTACACCTGCGTCATGGTGCTGTGCCCATGGCAGGACTCACGTGCTCTTGCCGCGGGGGTCCTGCTGGGCGCAGAGTTACCCTAACCACGGACACCTCCTTGTTGGGATAGGGGGACCACCCTGTCCGGCAGGGCGGTGAACGGGACATGGGGCCCGCACATGGCTCTATTATAACATCACTGTGCTCTTGCATCTTGCTCTGAAACACTTCCTACAGTATATTCACCATGTCCTTGTAAAGATGGACAATGCAACAGTTGTCACATACATCAACCGTCAGAGCAACATCTGCTCCCTGCGGCTACATAGACTGGCACAGAAGTTAATTCTGTGGAGCAGCACCAGGCTGTTATCTCTCCCGGCAACACACGTGCCGGGTGTTCTGAACAAAGGGGCAGATCTGCTGTCTCGGGGCAACCCCCTGTATGGGGAATGGGTTCTTCACCCTCAAGTGGTGGAGCAGCTCTGGCAGAGGTACGGCCAGGCCGCCGTAGATCTCTTCACCTCGTGTCCGCTATACTTCTCCTTGATGGATGGAGTTGCACCGCTCGGGGTGGACACTCTCGCTCATCCATGGCCGGACGTCCTGCTCTATGCCTTTCCAACGATCAGTTTGATCTCACCCACCCTGGCCTGGGTGAGGGAGCAGGGGCTTTCACTTTGCCCCACGGTGGCCGTCCAAAGCCTGGATGGCGGAAATAATGCAGCTTCTGCAGGGCCAGCCTGTGCCCCATCCCGTGAGGAGGGACCTCCTGTCTCAAGCGGGCGGAGAGGTTTACCATCCTCATCCAGACCGAGTAGCGCTCTGGGCTTGTCCCATGAGAGGTGGAATTTGAATGGTGCCGGTCTCCCTGCACATGTGATTGATAATATTCAATATGCTAGAGCCACTTCCACTCGGTCTTTGTATGACTGCAAGTGGCGCATATTTGAGGAGTGGCGTGCGGCTCGGCAGATCATTCCTTTTCAATGCTCTGTGCTTGACATCTTGTTTTTTCTGCAAGAGTTAGTCGATAAGCATCAATCAGTCAACACCCTCTGGCATGCCGTTTCATGAAAAGAGCACGCTGCAAACTTCCAGTGGTTAAGCCCCTGGTACCCCTTTGGGATTTGTCAGTTGTGCTAGATGCACTTTGCCAGCACCCCTTTGAGCCCTTGGAGGCTGTGAACATGAAATATGTTGCTTTGAAGACGGTGTTGCTTCTTGCTTTGACATCAGCAAAGCGTGTAAGTGAACTGCAGGCCTTATCTGTTAGCCCTGCATGTTTACAGTTTGCTCCTGGACTTTCTAGAGTTCGGTTTTGTCCTAACCCAGCCTTCATGCCTAAGGTATTGGACTCAGCTTTTAGCTGCCTCACAGTTAAGCATGAGGCTTTTCATCCTCTGCCTTCTTCCTCTGAGGAGGAGCGATGACTCAATTCCTTGTGCCCAGTTCGGGCGTTACAAGCGTATGTGAGAGGAACAGCTGGCTTTCGTAAGGCCGAACAGTTGTTCGTGTCTTGGGCCACTCCCCATAAAGGGAAGCCCGTGTCCAGTCAGAGACTTTCTCACTGGATTGTCGAGGCCATTTCATTGGCTTATATCTGCAGAGGTTTGCAAC
>OMNN01024257.1:0-26801 GCA_900302755.1 Chromis chromis
ACCACCACGCACCGCCGGTGCTTCTTGTTCAGCCCAAATCCACCGGCAGCCACGGCGCGTCCTTCGGCGCGTTCCACCTCAGCCCGGATTTCTATCTCGACCCGCGACCTCACCATCACCACCACCACCAGCACCACCATCACCACCACCACCACCACCACGAGCAGCCCGGCTTCCCGGAGAGCTACAGCAGCGACACCGAGTCCAGCACCTACTCGGACCGCGCGTACCCGGACTCGGACTTTGGATCCGGGTTCTCCACCAGCAGCAACTCCGGGAGCTCCGAGGAAGAAGAGGAGGAGGAGGATGAAGATGACACACAGTCAGAGAGTTCAGAAGTCAGCTCAGAGGAGGAGGAGGAGGAGGAGGAAGAGGAGAGCTCATCTCAGTCCGACTCCAGCTCCGTTTCCAGCCGGGTGTCGGTCCAGAGCATTCGGTTCAGACGGGCGCGGGTCGGTTCTCTCGCCAAAAGCCTCAACTCTAGTAAAACACCTTTGGTCCTGCAGCCCACGTTTCACTACAACCAACAGCAGCAGGACAAGCAGCACAGGACGCAGGGCCACACTGTTGCCACTTCACAATCAGGGGACAGCAAGCAGGACCAGAACTGTGAGTTCATATGCAGTGAGACCAGGAAGGACTTGGGACACTTACAGTCACCAAAATATAACTCAGCTGCTGTGGGGGAGAGTTTTTTCACTGAGTCCAAAAGGGAAAAGACGTGTGAGTCTGACCCAGTGGATGAGCTGGTCCTCCACAACCGGACCACTAAGGCCTTTCACCCGTCACGCAGGACACCGGGGCATCCCACCAAATCCCTCCCGGGACTGAGCGCACAGTTTGACCACAACAAAGACGCCAAGCTCCAAAAATGTGTCGACAAAAGGGAGGCGAAAGCCACCGGCCTGAAACTGCCCACTCCACTGAAAAAAATAAAGACCGAGTCGGAGGAGTCCTGCGTGACCCCCTACTCGGACGGTGGCAGGACACCACCCTTCAACCTCCACAATGTGAAAGTTAAGGTGGAGGAAAGCTGTGATGAATATGAATACCAGAGCCAGGCCACTGTAGTCAAATGTAAAGGAG
Organism: Chromis chromis; assembly: GCA_900302755.1. NCBI lineage: Eukaryota > Metazoa > Chordata > Actinopteri > Pomacentridae > Chromis > Chromis chromis. The sequence goes on from OMNN01024257.1 coordinate 1,087, forward strand.
ATAATGCAGAGAGCAGCAATGGCCAATATCCCAGCGGAGCCATCAAACAAGGAGACTTTTTCCACAGCGGGATTAAAGCCACAGAGAAGAGCCCTGATGTGGCCCCCAGGTCCCCCTGTGGTCCTCAGGAATGCAGGAGTAGCCAGGACACCCCGTGTATCGAGGAGGGGGAACACAGGAACAAAAACTGCAGGGCTCCGGTGCTGGGGAATAAGAAACCCCGAGTTTCCAGGACGCAAACAAAACAAAACGTGCCCAGGGTCAACCAGGCTGCCTCTTCCTCTTCCTCCTCCTCCTCCTCTTCGTCCTCCTCTTCGTCTTCTTCTTCTTCTTCTCGTCCCGAGGAGACATCCACAGAGGATTTACCGAGCAGACGCAAACGCAGCAACGCGAGCAGTGTAGCATCGCCTGCAAAAATGCCTTTCAGCCTGATGGCAAATTTCCCATCCCCGCCGTCGCTGATTGTTGGCAGCGACGGGGATTTGTGCCCTGCTTACTCCCTGAACTCGCTGAGGGGCCCCGGGCCTCCCCCTCCGTCCCACCCCGTGTGGAGGTGGCAGCCAGGCGGCCAGATTCTCCCTCCCCCACACGCTCAGAGAACTAGGAAATACTGAGCTGGTTTTTTAAAAGCAAAAAAAAGAACACAAAAAAACAAAGCCCCCCACCGTGTCCATGTCCAACCTAACCGTAGCCTGAGTCTTAACGTGAGCGCATCAAATTGCGCACAACTTTTATCGGTGCTTTTTAAAAATTATTATTATTCTATTTTCTCCCCCTTTGTTTCCTCCTGAGAATGGATTTACATTCCGCTTTGTTTTGAAGTTTGATCGAGGGAAACCCACAAGATCCCCCTTTTGGAGCCTCTGAAAACGCCCACAGGACTGTGAGACACCGCTCGTGGATTTACGCTTAAGAAAAAAAAACTTGTCTTTTTAAAATAAGCTATCAATCCTAAGCAATATGTTAGGTTCTCAATATTGTGTTCACTTGACTATTTTCTGAACTCGATTGTTTCTTATTCGCTTTTTTTTCTCTCTATATGCTCGACCTGTTGGATTGTATGGTGCCAGGGTTTCAGTGGTTTGTGCTTTGTCTGAAAGAGGGAAGGGGGTTAAAAAAAAATCACAGCATTCCTTGGGATGAGGCTACTTTGAATCTGGTTGGGACTGAGAGCAAGTTGGTAAATCAAAAAAGAAAGAAAGAAAGAAAGAAAGAATCAGGGTTTCCCCATTCTGTGCCACTTGGTATATTTTCTATACCAGCGCTGTGTTTTCTTTCATGACAGTCATGCTGACCAGCTTGGCCACAATGTGCCCAAATGTTCAGAGAATTATTTAAAAATATGGATCTATTAATGTCTGCTTCTATGCTCACAGTTAAGCCTTTATTAGATTTGACAGGAATTTATTCTTGGTGGTTGTGGTTTTTTTAGGGTGCTTGTGATCTGGTTTTCACTCTTCTTTTTTTTCCTCTCTTTTATTTCTGCCGAGCTTTTCCTGGTTTGCTGACTGCACAGACGCAGGCCCAGACACAACACAGGCCTTATGTACAGACAATCAAAGAGAATAAGGCTCCTGCATTGTACCTGCAGGTCTCACGGTAGACTCGTGTCCCTCCATGTCCAACTCTGGCCACCGATTTGTCCTCTGCACATCATATTTATGGCAGGGTGTGTGTGTGTGTGTGTGTGAGTGGGTGGGTGTTTGGAGCACGTGCATAAGTCAAGAAATGTAAAAAAAAAAAAAAAAGCAAAATATCCAAAACAGGATGACAGTGTGATGAGATTCAGCTCCAAAAACACCTTGGCTACTCAGAAACAATGCAACAAAGCACAAGAAGACAGGCTTGAATGCATTGCACTTTGTTTGGGGTCTTGTTTCAGCTTTAGGGTTTTCTGACTGACTTGTGAAATGATATCTGAGAGGTGGTGATAGAAAAATACTAAAGATGACTCATTTGGATGTAGACACAAGGGGCCAAACTGCATTTCTTTGATTGTTATGTGAATATTTAGTTTTATGTGAGTTTCTAACCACCTCATGCTTTCCACTGAAAAATACAGTTTATTATTTACTTTAAATGGGTGATTTCCTACCTGAAACATCCCTCCCCAAAATAGAAAACACAATCAGGTTTTCTGCTTTTTGTATTTGCCATCACCATCTCACCACCCCTGAATGTAGCCTTTGGAATATGGCCGCTCATAGTATCCCAGACCTTGTTTCATGTAGCCTTTAAATTCAGCAGTAGCCACTCCGACTTCAGTGCGCACACCTTTAAAATCAAGTGGCTGAAGTCGCACCTACACACGTAGGCATTTTGATGTGAATGTGTAGATGTGTGTGTGTGTGTGTGTTTTAATGGCAGTGCAGGACGCGCTCTGCTAATTGGCATGCTTTTCTGTCTGCGACAAAGAGAGGCCCAGCTTATGGCGAGCCAGATCACAACAAACCCAAAGCCCGTGAATGATGTCAGCCTCCTCACAAGCACAGCAAAGGGCGCATTCATTCAGAGGATTGTAGAAACTATGTAATGGGTGATTGTAAAAAAAAAAAAAAAATTTACAAAAAAAAGTGCTCCTACATGAGTGTTGCTACATATGGTAGATGTTTTAGCCATGTGAATTACGCACCACTCCGCAGCCATGAAGCCCCCCAACTCACCATGGGCCTTATTTCTGAGGTTGGAACGACAATTCAAACTTAGATTCTCAGCCTGTAAACCGGCTATTTTTGAAGCTATGACACAAGCTGGTATATGAGCAGGCTTGCAGTAAAAAAAAAAAAAGAAAAGAAAGAAAGGAGAAAAAAAAAACAGAGGGGGTTGAGAGGTGGTGGTGGTGGGGGAGTAGCTGTGTTGCAAGAGCGAAGCTTTCAACCTTTAATCCGCATGTCAAAAGCATAGGCTGCACGGCATAGGAGGAAGAGGAATAGCCCTGCGCCCAAAGCTGCGCGGCTTTGCCCCCCTGACGCACCAGCCTATTCTCACGCAGCGCTCACAATGCTCGGCTGAGGGACGGAGATGGTGGTAATGGCCTGTTGGGAGGGCCTTTCCACCGTTAAGACAAATAGCTCTCTGACAGTGACGCTATCAATGTAAACAATTGCATCGTGCTGCAGCAGCTAGAGACTGCATGCACTCTCTCTCCCTCTCTCTCTCTCTCTCTCCCCCACCTTCCTCCTCTTCCTTCCCACTTCCCTGCCCTCCTCATTCACTCATTTACTTCGCTTTTTTGATACAATACTTGAGGTCAGGTTTTTTGACATGGAATTTGAAGTCACTGGTTGTTTATATGAAACTGAATATTTATTTTTGTGAATTTTATGGGGTTTCTTGTATATTGATTTTTTTTTTTGGTTGTGAATATACATAGAAAAACTGCACTCGATATGGAAACTTGAACGGTGGATTTCTGAAGCACTTTCCCTTTCTTTTTGTTTTCTTTTTTAATTACGAAGCATTCATTAAACGGGACTGAGTGTAATTGTCAGACTGTTTCTCTTTCTTTTGAGCTGTTGTTTTGGTTGGGGGATGTAGTGTGTCAAACAGGGGTGTGTGAGAGGGCTGTGGAGTGATTATACAACTTATTTGTTAGATGTTCCATTTTCTTTTTTATTGTTATTATATCTCATTTTGCAAACGCAGCTGCTTTTCATCTTGGATGCAGGATATCCTACACTACTTTGTCATAAAATGTCCTCAGCCTTTCAATTTGCTCTAATAGGAGCAATTTCAGAATGTTAAAGCCATATCTAGTCTTCAATTAAATACAGATAAGTGGTTTGTCCTGAGGCAAAGAGGTTTTGAAAGGAAATAGATCCCAAATACATCTGCACTAGTGCTTATCCACATTGTAGGCAGTTTAACAATAGAACTAATGATGAGGCAAATATCCTTCAAAGAAGGTCAAATGTTGTGTCTTCAGTTTGGTTAAACTCTTACAGTAGCGAGGGATTCCCTTCCCAGTGTGTTTGAGGGGTGTGGGAAGGAAGAAGTGGTAGGCCTCCGGAGCCTGCAATAATAACAAGAGGCAAACCGCAGACATTTACGCATGCAGCATTTCCAACCGCTGCACATGAGGTGATGCAAACCTACTGGGTTTAATATACGAGGCAGCGAGAACCCACAATGATCTGGCCAAAACAACGCTCCTACAGGGACATTTAAACCTCTGAGCAACTCAAAAAGACAAGCAGGATTGTAGCTTGCATGTATTTGCATGAACCCTGTGAGCAGAGATGACCACGGTGCGTAAAACGCCAATATTCGCTTCCACAAACAACTATTAATCCTGCAGGATGATAGAAAGCCCACAATATACTGGTTCCATATGCAATAAAACAAACAATTCACAACCACACAGGTACCGATGGGAAGGAAAACACAGGAAAACTGCTAAACCCCCCTATAGGCGATTCGAAATTGCAGAATAGTGAGTGCAGCGCAGGACCAAGCAACTCTTAAGAAGCTTTGACCAGACTTGCCCTTCGCTCAGTCTGCCATGTTTGACGCGATGTTTCCCTGATTAATGAGACTCTGCGGTATAAGGTCCAGGCCAAGCCCCGAGGTTGATAAGGGAAGCCGGGGGCTGGCAGGTTGTCTGGCCCCGGCTTGGCGGCTGCTGCTGCTGCTGGAGCCTGCAGGGGCCATAGTGGAAGCAGAGACAAGCCATTATGCTGCTGCTGGCGTTTCAGGGTTAAATTCCTGTGCGGATTGGGAACCAGCAGACTGTAACTTCTATAGAATAACAATAGAAAGAATACATAAAAAAAGAACAAAACAAGCCTCAACACAAGAATAATACATTTTACGAGTAAAAGAAAAACAAGAAAGTTTTCCAAAGAGCTGAGCTCATTGCGCACAAAATTATAATTCGTCACCGACCGCACGTTTGGGAAACCAAGTTATTGTTAATGCTGACGGACACATGCCGCGTTAGGGTCAGCACTTTGCATTGATCTTTGAGACAATTAAATACACGGAGGCCGATAAAAGCTGTCAGGACGTTTTTATGCGTAATCTCTCAACTGTAAAGCATTCGCCTGTCACTCGTCTCTTTACGCGAGGTCACTCACAAGCTCATAATATTTGGGTGTGAAATATTAATGAACCAAACAAATCTTTTTGACATTGTATGGTAGCAACTTGTGGAAATTTGTGGGGGGAAAAAGAACAGGATTTTAGTGCACAAACAATTTCTCACTGTGTTTTCTTCCTGCACTCTTTCTTTCTCTCCTTCTGTGAATGATTTTGTGAAACGTGGTTGCGTGAGAGTAGGAGAGGCTGAAAGGAGCTGATAAAACAGCACTGCCAGAGATTAAAACCTATAGGTTCCCTGCTGTACATGTAAGAATGAAATACAATCTCCAACTTAAAAGTAAAAACTCACACATTTATCTATAAAAAGGAGAAACAATCGAGCAAAAATAAATATAAAATATATACATCATATCTGCCCTTTTCCCCTATTGCTGCAAGTAGAGTGATTCCTTTCAGTTCATACACTGCATGCACAGTGTGTCACATGGAGTGAAAAACACACTGAAAGACATTCAAAAGCGTCATCCATGAGTTGATCATGGTTCAGTCTGTGCGCTCTGGTTTGGGCTCCTGATAACACTGGAGCCCCTTGCAGAAGCCCATCCGGCGTATCTGTGCGTAAAACGAGCTGAATGCAATATAGAAGGGAAAAGGCTCCATACATTTGTTTTTGCATCCAACCAAAATCAAGGTTTACTCCTTTAATTGTAGTAAAACACCACATTTGAATTCTGTCTCTCCACGTGAGTGTGATTTCACAGAGAGTGGAGCTTTAGTTTTAGGTGTAGAACAAAGTTACCTCACCCCCAAAAAACAGTCGTGTAATCCAGTGGTTCCAGGATGTACTGAGAGGAGAAGATTCCTCAGTGTGACCCAAGAGCTTTGTCCTTTTTAATTCACACAAATCACATTTGAGCAATAGTGTGCATAAAATAAACTTTCTTTTTAAATTTTTCCACGCTCACAGAGGATCTTCATTTAATATATATAAGGACTGACAAATTAACTAAGAGCTTTTCACCATATGATCTCTAATTACAGCCCTATACGGCTCAAATTGTAATCTTTACGCACAAGACCCACAATACGCGTACAACCCTTGATAATATTTATTTCACATTTTGAAAATTGGTATAACCAGTTTGCATAAAAGTTCCAAACCACCAGGAACTAAGAGTAAGTAGCGCAAAGGTCACGGGCACTTAACGTTATACTTTTCACGTAGCACCTAATAGTAACACAGAAACATGAGGGAGTCTGCTTCGACTTCCCGTGTGGAGTTTGGAAAACCGAAGCCACCGTGCGCCACAATAACTGATATTCCCCCTTCGTTAACCTTCCCACTGTTTATTCATTTCCATCACCGCGATCGTGGCTTCGCACGAAGGAGGAAACCGCGGGGCAACAGCGCTGCCTGTGCCGGGGTTTTACCCAGCATCCCACAGCACTGAGCCGGGGTCAGAGGGAGGGACGGCGGCCTGTGTGGAGAGCAGATGGGGAGAGCGCCACTGCTGCTGCACCTTTTAAAAACCACAATTCAGACGCCTTATGGTGTGTTTGTAAAAGTAGCGAACAAGATAATGACACAGACCTACTTGGATTTAAACAATTAAAACTATTTTCCCCATTTGCACCATTCATTCGGTGACTGACATGGAGGCATTCAGCTTGTAAATTAAAAATAAAAATAAAATAAAATATATTATAATGGGTATCCTACACTTCTTTGTAACATCAAAATAAAAATAAATAAATCATAATAAAAAAATGAATAAATAAAAACAATAATACTGATAATAATATTAACCATTATTCTTATTATTACAGAATGATCACCAAACCAGCGAGCACCTCTTGTCTGAAGTGATCCCTTCTTTGTGTATTTTGCTGCCTGCGTGCGTAAATTAAATTTAATTGCTCTTGAGTTATAACTGACCTCAAAGCGTTGAAAACACGTTTAGAGAAGACACGGGGAGCCCGAAGAGCTGAGGTCTGGTGGATTTCCCTGACCAGAGGGACCGGGAGGAGGGGGAGGGAGGGGAGGAGGAAGGGGAAAACCAGCGCCAGAGGGCTTCTGCTCCGTCATGGAGCTCAACTCCATTTGTAAAGGCTTTTCTGGGGACAGGAGAGAGCCAGATGTAGCCTAAGGTTGAATGGAGCACGGGGACCGGAGCAACTTTTAACGTACAATTCAATCAGTTATCAACAAGATGACTTGTGCTGGCCTCGAGTGCAGCCATGAGCCAAGTGTTGGGGCGACCAGTGAGAGCTGAGCTGATCAGGGGAGCAGATAAGCTGTTGTCCCATCAACATGGGTACAATGGTGTCATTCCTAAATACTTCAAAACCAAAGAAATGTCTTTTTCTCTGTTGGTCTGTATGATTTGCAGCCTGTGTCTCATATTAGAGATTTATTTATGAATAATTCATCAACTTTTTAAACCTATGCCAAACACATTCCCTGTATTCATTAAATTGTTTTAAGGCCCAGTGCTGATAAGTTTGTGGACATAATTTTACTAGAAATTAATAAAACATTTTCTCTATCATAGCTGCTAAAAACTATACTTCCTGTAGTTTATTTTTCAGACTGTGTTAAAAATCAAGCCAGTGTGACAGAGGAGATTTGTTTGCAGTTGATAAATGGAATGTAGGTTAAGACATGCAGCCTCACTGAAAACCATATGAACATTAAACGACTCTACAAAAAGTTGTTTTTCTTAAAGTGACCCATATTTTAGGTATCAAACTTAGTTAAACTACTGTTGTTCACTGTTAAAATGTGAATAAACCCATTGAATGACTGAAAATGTCTCACATTATAATATGTTTCTATTATTATTATTATTGTTATTATTTGACTGTGTTTTTTTTATTCTAAGCTAATGTAAAATCCCCTTCTTTAAAAACTTCACAATACATTCACACTAAAATGGTTTATCTCACCAGGTTTCTAGGAGCCATTTTTTCTTTTACAAGCTGACCCATCCACAATTTTAAGTCTATATATTGCATGTCAAATTTCTGTATAATTCTAGCTACAACATGCGTGTTGTCCTCAAGCAATGGAGCCTTTCTGGACATAAAATTAAATTTAAAGCTTTAACTCGACTGATTAAAATGTTCCACGGTCTGAAAACTAATATCTGGACACTGGTTCCCTTTATGGCCTGACAGGTCAGTGGAGAACATTACACACTATAGAGGGATTTGAACATGGCCACAAGCTGCAGTGACCTTTGACCCCCTCATACCAGGGAGTTAGGACAAGGAGCACAGGCTCAGCGGACTGGATAAAAGCCACCAACATACAAAAACACACACACTATAATATGACCAAAACACTGGTGCAAAATTAGCTGGATGTCTGCTTATGGCATTCCTACATTCAGGCCGCAGCTTGTTGATTATTGATCAGTATGTCAGTGGAGTTGCCTCTTTGACTGAGTCGACAGATATTCTCACCTAGAGGAGGCTATTTGTCAAACATCAGACAGATGAAAAACGCAGCCGTTTGCTTTGCTGCAGGGCACCGGGGCAGGAGACGTGATGTGTCAAAAGCACATTTGAGTGGATGAGCTTCCTTTCTTCTCCTCTTCAAGTGAAGTTTCTTAAATTGGGCGGGTGGGAAATATAATAGGACACGTTTTTTGGGGTTGTCTGGGCTTTTTTGGCAGATAAGGTTTCAAGCAGCATTTTTCAGGCCACTTCTTTACATTTGGGTTTTCAGGATGTGGGACAAAGGGGAGAGCTGGAGGTTCAAGATGCACTGGAACCATCTGCTGATTTAGGCCTAATTTCACAGGGAAGTCAGAAGGTGTAGCCAAGTTTTTTTTTGTTTTTTTTTTAAACCCAACTAATTAGGTATATCTGCAGTATTTAATAATTAAGTTATATTCTGTATGGTACTGCTACATCTTGGAATAAAGCTTCTATTCATTTTTCTTCTATTAACATTCACATTTGTTTAAAACATATAAAGTGATGCTTTAAATTGTGAGTATTTTTACAGTATTGTCATTACATAGTGATTTAAACTAACTTTGTGCAGTTTTTATAGCATCACCAGAATATTACTTCCATATAAAATGTCAGTTTTTATTTGTTCTCTGGTGCCTTTTCTGTTTTGGTCCCTTGCTCATATTATGAAACCTTGCCAAAGCTAATTTTCTCAATGTTGTTTTTCTCCATCCCCTCTTGTCAAACACATGGAAGTGCTCCTGGTGATCCGGCTCCGATAAGATCTGCGCGTTACACTGGATCCACGTTAATAATTTGGCCTGATTGAGGCTTGTTTGCAGTGTAATCGGAGCCCGCAGAGATCCTTCTTTCTTCTCCTCCCCCGGGGGGAGAAAACAGAGCAGAGCGCCGTCAAGCAGCTCCTAAATAAGGATGTTTATCTTCTATGTTTAAGCAGAGTGGTGGCACAAATGAGGCAACATTAGAGACGTTATTAGCTCAGGTTTTAATAAAGCGCTGGGATCTAATAAACCTGTGCGTAATGGCAGATTTATTAAACCACCAGTGTTCTGTTTTTCTATGTGATTACTTAATCCTCTTCTTTACTTAATCACACACTCATTACTGAATTCTTAAATTGTGTATTATCTATATAGTTACTTGCTTCACTGCAGACTCTTGACCTCCCTTAGATATATACATACATGTATATTTAAACGAACTGTGCATGTTTTTTCCATTTTCCCCCTCTCTCTCCTTTGCCTCCTTTATGCATTCGAGGTCGAGGAGCGTGTAAATGAATTGATGAATGCACGAACCAGAGGACCAGATGCAGAGTTTTGGGGCGCACCACAGACCAGTGGCCAATTTGGTGCCGCCGACTAAAGTCCCTTTAACGAGCTGTGCGCACAAAAGAGAAGAAACAGGTTTTTGCTTTTGGAGAGGATCATCTGAGGGACAGATCTGAGAGGCTTTGTCCTCCTGATACAACTGATTGGATGATTTAAAAAAAAAATTCATGCATGTGTGTCCTCCATTAAATAACACGTGCAAAATGTGAAGACACAGGACTTCATGATGACTGAATATATAAAGTTGTGGTTTGCTCATGCACAGTCATGTATTACCCAAATTGCTGTTGGAATCTGTTGAAATGAAAACGCCACAGTCAACAGCTTGAAACACAAATGGCAGCAGACTGAAAAATATCATAGAATAGAATAGAATAACCTGTTAAAGCTTGGAATGGCCAAAATAACGAGATTTCTGTGACATAAAAAACGACTGAAGCTCACTTTCAGTCTTCATTTCCCACAATTCTTCCTTCAAACAAAACAAAATTCGGCTACATCATTTAATTACAGTATTTATTATTATATTTTATTGAGAGTTGATCGTCTCCTCCGTCCACCTCACTGCCATGGCTGTTTTATTTGTGTTTTGGCAACATGAGGCTGCATTTTCTCCCATTTCTTTCCTTCGTTTTTGGTACAAATATCTTTAAATACCTCAGTGCTGGTAACTAAACAGGCAGAGGGGATTTCTTCTTGTAACATGAAATGTGGCTGTTAAGAAAATTTCCCTGAAAGTACATCTAAGTTGTTCCAATAAACAAAACAATAAGAGGTCACACATGAACCTTCTGTGACAAGCTTTTCAGATGATTTGTTTCCTTAAATTTTGCCTCAGAGAGCTTGTGTTTGGCAGGTTTAAGTGTGTCCTGCACTTAAAAAAATAGATTGAAAGATGTTCACCAAAGCACTGTCTGACAAGGCCAGCTTTTTAAAACGTTAATCTAGAAAAGAAAAAAAAAATTGTAACTGCAACATACTGCCTCATTTGTTAATATTGTTGAGGTGGATGGAGTCTTGTGACATCAGGCCTTTATATCTGGAAGATTAATGATTTGAAATATGTAATTTGATTTGAAGAAAGTCCAGCCAAAGGTAGAGCTGTTAAGGGTCAATATTGCTCCAAAAATCTAAAATAAATTGGTTAAAAAAGAGGAAAAGCGTCGTGGTCAAGGCAGCCAAACGCACACTGTCAGGTCGAGGCTATATTTGGGAGAAGAAATAACATTTTTAATATTTCTTTATAGCCTTTTACGCATGTGAAGAGAGGTGACTGAAGGAAGAGGCTCAACTCTGACCTCCACTTGTCCGTCATACAACATAAATTAATTTCCTCCTCAAAAGAAAAGATATTTCTCTGACATATCAAGAAGTAGTTTGGTCTATTCAGTCAATTTCACGCACTGTTAAACTGATAAACACGATAAATTATGCAAATAAAAGGGTGAGCGAACGGAATTTACGGGTGTTTTTGCTCCAAGGCTTTACATCCCTGTGCCAGAATCCTTAAGACAATATTTATTTTCAATACCGCTCCACCTCAAACGACTCCACAGTCTCCCGGAGTGAACCGGGCTTTTTTTTTTCTCCGGCGGACTCCGTGTCCTCGGCAGGGGCGCACAGACTGCAGGCGCTTACATAACGCTTCCCCTGTTTATTAGGACTCTCCGTTACGCAGCGCCGTACCGCTGATCTGGCAGCTTCTTTGTAAAGATTTCGTTGACTTGATCATTTGTTAATTGTGTCCCCGCGTGCAGGCGCCGAAAACGCAGCACGCGCTTAACGAATGGCGGAGGTTGTCGGAGCTTCGTGGGCCTAAAGTGACTTTTACGCACCGATCACGACCACCACGCCTCAGGCTGATGTTTAGGGTTTGATTACGAAATGCGTCTCAAAGTGTGATCCGGGGAGCTCCAGGGGTCCTTGGAGGGGCTCCAAGAGGTCCCTCCGCGTCTGCTTTTTATATTGAGTTTTCAATATGAATTAATTCACATGGAATGATCCAAATTGTACATGCAGGCGTCACATATAAGTTTCACTGGCACAACTGTTCCTGACATTTACAGGTGATTCTATTTTAAATCGACGGTAAAAATCTCACCAATTAGATTTTTTTGATAATCAAATGGGATTAGTTTGGGTTTCTGCGCCCACGTGTGCCCCTACTCGGTGTTTCTATGACGTGGAAGCGTTTGAGAATCCCTGAGAGGAGAGACGAAACGAAATTGGCAAAATATGCGCGTATTCCGTATAAAAAATGAACAGGGAAAATGTGTTTGATTCCCCCGCTGTGCCTCTCACTGCTACAGTCAGCTCAGAGACATGCTGCGGTCTGACAGCGCCATCTGCTGTCCACACGAAGGCGTGGAAACCTCTCTTAAAGGGGATGTCTGGAAAGCCGGAAGATGTTTTTAAGGTGGACCGGTGGAGTTAGCTGCACGACATGGACGTGTTTTGTGCAAAGGGCTCACAGGGCAAACTGGACTCGGACGGAAGACTCGCACCGGTCCCGGTACGTTTTTGCCCCTGTGAGCCTCACAACCCTGCGAAAATAAACGCATTGAGAGGGAATTCAGTCTCCTGTTGAGGCTGACAGGCTTAGCCTTCTTAAACCAAGAGAAAAATATAACACTGCTGGTGAGATTTTAATTCCATTTCCAGTTTAAAAAGACGCTTTTGAAGATTTTCTTTGATTTACGCAAATGAGCGGCGGCCTTGACCCAAGCAGAACCTGACACAGAACTCCACACAGTTCAAACTCGCTTGCAGGATGTGACACCCCGCTGCCGTTTTGCTCGTCAGAAAAACGATTCCAGTCTCAAAATAAAATAAAATCCTCACTAAGATGAATATCTTTCCATTTTAAAATCTTATTTTGCATTAAACACGGTTCATATAATGGCACGTGCATGTACAGGTAGATGATCCAAGGCTCGTTCTTCAGAATATAATTTGGCACCAGATTCCCACGGACACAGTAAAACATAGATGTGACACTCCTGGATTCTTTTGAAGACTCCAGATTTAGTTTCCAGCGTTGATGGCAGAGAAGAGACGTGTCCCTCCTGTGCGTAAAACCGGCTTCAAATGAGCTGCTGGGGAAGAACAGATCCAAATCAATAACGCGAGTTGCTTCGTGGCTTGAAGCAGCTTACAAAAGCAGTCTAGAAATAAATAATTCATCTCCTGCTTGTGGTTTAGTTCATAAACCTACCTGGTGCGTAGCCGGGTCACCTCAGGCCAGCTTAGCTTAAGTTTGTCTGAAACAGAATAATTTTGCTGACAGGTCTTTGGATTAAAAGTGTGCACATGAGGCAGACAAAATACCGCCTCTGCTTCTTTTCTCTGCTGATTTTCGGTGTTTTGTTGAACGATTTTCTGCCTCATTAGGCCACATTATTTTGCCGCGTTTGTGACAAAAGAACCAGCAGTTCAGGACGAAGGAAGGGCCTTTGGTTTATTTTGCATTGAAACCTCAAAGAAGCCCCAACTCCGGTGCTGACCTTTCTAATTAGTTTTTTTTAGGAGACGGAGAGCAAAAGACACAAGTCACTGTATTAGAATCAGATATTAATTTTGAAGAGGCGATTTAATGGGCTATTTTTGAGCGGCTGCACATTTATTTAAATCCTCAAACAGCATGACTTCATACAGAAAATATAAGCACAGACGGTCACTGTCACCAGCTGTACATTTAATGCAGTTATAAAGTGGTACAGCACGAAAATATGGCCTCGAATCAAACGTTTCCATTCCTTCTCACCACCATAAAGGTCACATATGCATCCTAACTTATTAATATTGTACTATTTTATATCCACAGGCCTATAATTTTTCAGTTTGACCCCGATCAGTAGCTCCCTCCTCCTTTACGCAGCTTCTGGCTCTATCATTTGCATACAGTTCCCCTCTTTGTTCCCACACACCTTGTACGCACAGAACTTCTGCTTTCATTTTCCCATTCCTCCTCTCTCCTGCGTCTCAAACGCTTGTGTCTTGTTAAAGTGCTTAAAGCTTTGCTGTAGTTGCGGCCTTTTTCGTGGGGGGAAAAAACCTCCCCGAGCAGGCAGACATGTTCGCTGCTTTTGTCTGCATCGCACTGCATTTTCATCGTTCGTCCGCTGCGGCCTCCTCTCCAGGTCAGCAGAGTTCACCGTGGTTGATCGGCTGCGTTAACGCCAGCTACTCCTCTCCCCTCAGGTTTTATGCACCCAAGGGTGCCCGTGACCTTGACCCGGTAACCTGCTCTGTACGCTGCCTGGATGAGGGGTGAGTTTCGGGGGAGTAGAAGAGCAGAGTGGGTCCGTGTGCGTTTCAGCCAAAGCTGGAGTTTGGATATTTCTTGCGTAAAATTACTCATAAATTCACTTTCTATGATTTTTTAAAAATCCTAATGGGGACATATTGTTAATCAGAGGTGACGCTGATAATGCAAAATAATAAGTTTGTTTGAGTCATTATATGTTATGTGCAAAAACTGCTTTGAATAAATCCCTCAAACGCATCATAGTGAAGCTGTGATATGCTGTAATTGTGGAATATTTTAATGTAATTTCAAAGACATGGTCATCTTGTCTTTTAATTTGTAGTCTAAAAACATTAAAATCAAATTTGTACTTCGATGTCTGGACTCAAACAGAAAGATGTGATGACTTTTGCTTAACTTGAATTTCTATATTTATTTTTTATTTAATATGTAGCCTATTGTTGCAAAGACTTGCACCAGATTTCAGTGCATCGTGTTTTTTACTCTGCTCTACTACCCAGGCTACTTCTAAAACATCCCAAGAGGTGTAAACACAGGGTTTTGTATGAGTGTGTGTAGTTGGATACTTGTAGTATTTTAAACACGGTTGTGTTACTTTTTACTGTTTGTTGCTGAAGGTTCCAGGTTGCAGCATTGTCTTCAGAGACTTGTTACTGTGGCAACCAGCTCCATGGTTTGGTGATCAGTGAGTGTTTCAACACATCATCCAATGAAGGGACAAAGGATGTGAAAGGAGGCCGTGAAGGACAAAGGTGAGACTGACTGCTGCCTTTTGATGATGGCATCTCTAAATCTGTCTCATTCTCTGATCCACTACTAGTCAATAAAATTATTAAAAGTTTTAAGGAGCATAATTTATGTAAGTGTTTGACCTCAAATGAAACTAGTTGTCTTTTCTTTTCTTTTCTTTTCTTCTTTTCTTTAGTGCTCTGTACCTGCTGCCTCTTGGAAATGAACAGGACAGAACTGTGGCGCTCTACAGAACTGATGGACCATTTCTGCACAACATGAGTGTGTCTACATCTCCAGAGAAAGTGAGGGCTGGAGAAACTTTTGTTGTGGAAGTTTCTGGAAACCTGGCCGGACGCCCCAGTCAGCCCACAGGTCAGCAGCTACTGTATTTTTTATCGTTCTTGGAAATACAACTCTTTAGTTTGCACAGATGCTGCCTCCTGTGTTATAAATAGTTTCTTACTTGAAGGTGTTTGGTTTGAGAAAATGTTTTCTTCTCTACTTCTGAGTGAAAATGCAATATTTTATAGATTACGTTGTCCATTGCGTCTTCTATTTTCTGTATTTGTAATTTACTTTCAGCCTACAGTGAATTCTCTGTTATTTTACATAAAGTAAACCGTATTTCTTTGGATTGAATAAATTGTACTGTATGTAATTAATTACATTAATAATCATGCATTATTGTATGTCTTTATAAATGATTGTCATAATATTTTATTTCTATAACAGAGAGTCTATCCATTCACAGCAGTGCTCCAACTGTACATGGAGTTTTTTGCAGTCAGCATTTATTTATCTGTTTGTTTTTTTAAATTAATTTAAGCTTAGTATTTTTGCAAAAATACATATACTTGTCAAAAAATGGGGGGAAAAGCAGAATAATTACAAGTTTGGATTAAATAACAAACCAATTGTTTATTGTAATTAAAACATTTTGTTTGTTGTTTCATAACAACTTCAGATGCACAGTGTAAAAGTATCATTAATAATTGATTAATAATATACATTCAAGCTTAATTTAAAAATCTAATTATAAATATGAATTATGATAGAGTACAAAATATGTGATTTGGATATTATTTTACAATAAGGAATATTTTTGAGAAAACATTTTCGCTATGTTGTGCTGAAAAAAATTCTATTGGAGTGTGATTGGTAATGAGTTTTAATGTGAAAGAAGATGTTCACATGCAGAGAAAATGAACCTCAGGATATCAGATAAATATTTACATATATTTTTTTAAATGTATATATCACATTTGTCTTTTTAATGTTTCATTTGAGTTTTTCTGTGATTTCAAGGGATCCTGGGACTTAGTGGACAGGATCTCTCTTACGTCACTGTGGAGTTTCTGGGGACGACCCCTAAAGGTCAAAGTTCAGGCCATGTCAGCGTGTTGGATGACGGTTCCTTTACTGCGTCATCAGATTGGATTTGTAACAGTCCAGGCAAATATGAGATCTGTAAGTTCACAAGAGCAAACCTATTTCCTGGAAATCCGTTCTGCTCTACATAATGTCACGTCTGTCTTATTTCTGCCTCTTTCTCTTTCATTCTTTGTTTCAGACGTCCGTGTCTCCAACCCCCTCTCCACCCTCTCCTCCTCCCTCCACTTGTCCGTCTCGCAATCCTCTCCAGGCAGCTTAATGATGTCTTTGCTTCACGGCTCCCTGGGTGTCCCCTCCTGCATCCCCTCCGCAGTCTCAGACTACAACAGCGGGACTGTGGAAGCAGCATATCAGGACGACACTGAAGGTCTGGCTACAGAGTTCTGCTGGTGCTTTACTCACAAGGAAAAAGAGGGAAACATGGAGGGTGAAGAGACAGTTTTTGTTTGCAAATCAGACTGTCTGAACAGCTCTGTGGTAAGTTTCATTGGGAAACACTGTTACTATGTGATTTCAGCATGTTAGGCTGGAGTCCTGATCAGTTAATTATTACATTGTACATCATTGTACAATGGATTTTGGATGGATAAGTCACAGATCAACATCAGCTCATAACTTAGACGATCTTTGGCAAGATAGTGGTCTAAACTGAGAAAAAGAAATAGTTGTTTTATCAATTCTAACAGAGAATCAAATATGTTAACCAGCTCAGTATGAAAATGTCAAAAACAATTAGAACATTTTCAGGCGTAAAATAAAAAGTGTGTTTTTCCCCCACTTGAATTATGTGCTTCTCAAAATCTTTTAGCTTTAAATGTTGAGGTATTGTGTGTTTGAAAGCAGAATATATAAGGTGAACAACTGATTTCAAGATTTCTAAAGAATGATGTACATGAAGAATTCACCATTGGTCCGTTGAAATGAATTTTTTAATATTCTGATGATGCCAAATATCTTTTTACAGATTAATACTCCAACAAATCTGGTAGATCAGGTACATTTATGTTACCACTGATGGCTTTGCTGTTCCAACAGATTTAGAACCTACAAATAACAAGTGATCATTGACAAATATTAATAAATAAAAAAAACACAGCTTCTATGCAGGTTTTACTACAGTTAATCATCTTACTTATGTTTTTTTTTAAATTTCATAGGAGTCAAGGTCACAACTAGAATGTGAAGAGTTTACAAAAGCAGCATACTTTATTAGTAGCATAGCAAATTTTCTCCTTCATGGAGAAAGGAACATAACTATATGTTGATGTGCTCCTGATAACTAATTTTGCTCATGACAATCACAGCTACTACTATGCTGAAGGAAACCAATATATGCCAAAGGGTTCATGTACAAACACTGTAGAAACAGCAGCCAACAGTGAACACCAGAATTCTGCTGGGACTTAAGAAAGACTGGAGAAAAGCTGTAACAGGGAGTCACAGTGAGTTTAGAGCGGGGAGTGCTGTTAAAAGATATACAACTCACACCAAAAACATATATGTCGAAACAAATAAGAAGAATTTCAAGTTTAAATTTGAGCATGGAAGCAATAATTAGATTTTTTTAGGCCAACAAAAAGTGCTTTAGTTACATATAAAAAGGGTTAAGAATGAAAAATCTCCAGGAAATGGACTTAATGTACAATTAAAAACAATGACATTTAACTAGAAATATTTCTCAACAAAAAAATAAATAATTTTATCTGCCCACAGGACTGGACTTTTGAAACAGATGGAGTTCACACAGTGTCAGTGAACGCCTCCAGTGCCTATGGATGGACACAGGAGGCAATAGATGTTGTAAGTGCTCTGTTTCAGTTCCTGAATAATGATGTAAATATTAAGTAATCAGTAATGCAAATCTATAAAAACATCATAAATATATAGCGTTGGCAATTATTTAAACAAGACCATATCACGTATTGTAGAAACAATTGTCAAGCTATACATGAAAACATATTTGGTGCATTATCAGGTATTTTGTTCATTGTAATGAAGGGGCTTGTTACCCAGGGCAGCAGTGTGGCTCACTGATGATTTTTCAGTATATCAGATTTAAAGATATGTCAGATTTTGACAAACAAAATTTGAGAGCAGAATAAATTCAGTGTTGTCTTCTGTGTTTTCACTGTAATTGCTGTGTATGACCTGTGGGTAAGTTGCGGCTGTGTGTTCCTGCAGGTGGTTGTATGCCTTGTCGTCTCTGAGAGTGTATCTGAGAGTCAGCTGACTGTTTCTGTGAATGTGAAGCTGCTCACCACCATGAAACACCTGCTGGGCCTCAACCTCACACCAACTGCAGAGAACGACCACAGAGATGAGAATCATAGAGACCTCAGCAGGAAAGACAATGACTGTAACCATGGCAGCACCACATATGGTCATAATATCAGTCAACATCACATCTTTTGGCATGTTGGCCTCCACCTCCTACACACCGCCAATCACTCCAGCTGCTGTCTGCACCTCCATTTTCCTATTCTAGATCCAGTTGGAAAGTTGGTGTTAAATATTCCCAGTGAGGCCACAAGGCATCAGGATCACTTGGTTTTATTCGGCGCCACTGCAGGGTCAAACCTGACTCTCTCTCTGCTGCTGAATGCAACGTTACTGTACACAAACTGCAGCTACTCTACAGGAGCAGAGACGAAAGTAGTTTTGCTTTTTAACCACACTGGGACAGTTGTGATAGAGCTTCGAGCCGAGAATCAAGCGCCTTCTCAGAACAGAAGTGTGACAGTGTGTGTTGAGAGAAACAGGAAGGTGTCACCGCAAGAGAGATTCAATCCAACGTGCCAACCAACTACCAGTCAAAGTCCTGTTCACAGCACAGATGACAGAGGTAAAGAACTAGATAACATTTAAACATTAATTCAAAATTGATGTGTTGCTCATACCATTTACCTCTTCTTTTGGAAACAAATTCACCCCTTAACTGTTTGTGTTTGTGCAAAATCTCTCTTATAAAACATTCATCATCTGTGGTACGGAATAAATCCATAAAATAAAATAAAAAAGGTACTGGCTGCTCTTTACCTGGACTAAAAAACAAACAAAAATCTGAACATTTTACGTATTTTAATGGTGATACTACAGTAAATAAATGTGTCTATTTTTTAATGGTGTGTCTATTGTAGAAAACACAACATTTTGTGTGAGTTATCACCAACACTAAAATAAACAAGCGCTTTCTGCTTTTTACTGATAAAGCTACAAAAGGAATTTGACATTTGCTGTTATTTAATGGTATATCTAAAGATTAAAACCTGCAAGTGTTAAATAAATCCATAAAATAAGTATGTGTAGCTCATTACCTGGACTTTGTACGTAATTAAAAAATGTAGTCAGTCCACAGTAAAATGTATTTTAATGGTGACTCTATAGTCAAAAAAACTACACATTTAAATTTTAATGGTGTATCTATAGTGGAAAAAAAGACATGTTATGTTATTTAATGGTATATTTACAGCATAAAAGCTGCAAATGTTAAATACAAATAAATAAATAATTTGATTACTTTATGCTTGACCTGATGTAAATTTAGACCTTTTTAAAGACTTAAAGACTTTTTTTCAATACTGCAGCTGCAGCAATCAAAATTGAACTTTTCTTTCAGTTGATGAAATACCTACAGGGATAGTACCTCTCGGTAAAAAACGATTTAAAATGTCTTCTGTGACTAAAAACAAAAATTGTATTATATATATACAGTCAAGCCCCAAATTATTCATACTCCTGGTAAATTTGCCATGCCACTTTTTGTTCAAATGTAAATAAAAGCTGAGAAATATTTTTCCACAATGATGCCTCTTGTACATCGTCTTATTATCTTCTGGGAGACGCCTGTGTCATTCCAATCAAGAAAAAAACTTGCTGGTTGAATAAAAGTAACATTAAGTCAAAATTTACCAGGGTTATGAATAATTTCGGGCTTGACTGTATATAAAAAAATACCCCTCAGAGAAAAACGGCTATTTCACACCTAAGAAGTGTTAATGCTTATACTATTCTTTACTAGTGAAAGTGATCATAAGACAGGATGCTATACAGCTTCCTCAAAAGTTAAATCATTAAGGATTTAATATTGTATTTTGTAAGAACTCTTATGTACACAAAATATGTAGTGTATGACATTTAGCTTTTCAAATGATTATTAGACCACTGAGACAGTTTTCTGCTACTTCTTTTGTGGTTCTTGGTGGATCAATACTGCATTTTCTTCTTACGGTTGTAACGAATGTTTTTCAGATTCCAAGCCGGTTAAAAATGGCCCTCTCACTTGCTGTCTTCTTGTCAACTCAGAATCTCAGAATTCTCTTCTTTGAGGCCTTGTTGAGTGATAATGTATTTTGGAATATCTGTTTACGATACAGCTTGTGCACAAAATAATGGTGACTCAAAAAATGTCTCTAGAGTGAATTTTGATTTTTTTTTTTTTACAGAATCAATATATCATGATTTTAAATCATGATTAATTGCTTGTATTGAACTATTATGAGTTTTTTCATGTCTTTTAGAAGATGCTGTGATTTAACCACTTTCATAAAATTCAAGCAAAAGTATCAATGTTGAAGGCCTGTTGTGTGGACTTTGCAAAGAAATCAGCAGGAGGTTCAAAAATGATGTGCAAAGCTGTAAGTAAAATCAATTGGATTTTTTTGTAGGGAAAACCCCAAGCCCACCTCAGATACACCCAATTGAAGGTAAAATAGTTTTAAAATATGGGGGATAAATTGGCAAAAAAGTAGAAGAACAATTGAGTTTTTCATTTTGATGGATTTTGTAGCACCTCTTTTCCTCCTATATCTTATACATCTTGTTGGAAGACATGGTGGGCTGCATAGGACATGAGGCATACATTCGTGAAAAGGACAGAGATAAGGTGAAAGCAGATGAAATACCTAAGGTGGCTATGTAAATCTCAGAGTCCTCCATGGGTTCCCATTTGGCACCCGAGGAATTGGTATCTGTCCCATTTGCTTGTCCATTAACCTGCACCCCGACTTGTGCTGCTGGATGAAAAGAGTCTTTGAACTCTGTGTTGTTCTCCGGAGCTTCCTCAGGTTGAACCTCCGGCAGACTGGAGCAGATTTGGGACCAGAGCTCCCCGCTGGACCGAACCTCCTGGCCCTCGAAGTCGTCAATCATTCTGGTGCAGTCACTGGGTCAAACAGACGTCAACATGAGAATTTACAACCAGGTAAAGTTAGCCAATTTGTGACTTTCAGGCGACGTTAAAAAAGGCACTTTTGTTGGACATTTGAAAGACAAGTAAAAGAGAAAACAATCACTGAGGTTGGTTTACATCAACAGCTAAAGTGGTGTCTAACCTACTTTATGGCTAACTGCTGTGCATTTCAAACGCCCTTGAAACAATTTGTCGCCATAATACATTACAAATATGTCCTACCTGTGTCAAAATCTCGACAGGTTAATCGTTATTTCCGCCGGTAAATGAATTTAACGATTAAAGTTTAGCCTCACTAGCTAACTGTATCCATGATCCTCAATGTTTAACAACTGACGGCCAGCTTCCTGTTGGGTGGATATTTCATTGGACGTTGTATCTGCCCGTCAAACTGTTTTGAGATATGATTGGATAGCTCCGGCTTCACATGGGAAATTCTCGCATTTTATTGGCCAATGACTGTGACTCGCACACAAGGGAGCCAGGAAGTTTGTCTCAGCTAGAAGTGACGGACGGTGACGAACTACCAAGGTAAACAAGCGCTACTGACCTCTGTTGAATTGTTTTATTTATGAGTACTGACTATTTAAATAACTAAAATTAAAACTAGAAACTGTATAATGATATTATCTGTTCATAATGTAACGCTGGCTTGCTACTCTAGCTCTAAACTATGAAGCTGGATCAGCTCGCTGGCTAACTGTCAAGTTCAGCTCCATTTGTGAACAGTTTGCACATTCAGACCATTTGACAGACCCACTGCAAATGACCCAAGCTGTCATATGCGTTACTAAACGGAGGATACAACCACACCGTTGAATACGTTTTACAGCTGTCTGTGTGTACTCAGGGTTCCAAGCGCTGACCATCATGTCACTGCAGGGAGATCCACTGTAGGAGATGCGAGCGGCGTTGCGCCTGGCAGTAGTGGCTGTCCCTATGGGTGTGCTGCTGTCCCGGACCATGGCGTGGATGTCCAGCGGCAAAACACATCCAGAGCTCATTAGCAGGCTGAGGGGTAATTATGAGGGACTTATGTCAGCGACTTGAGCTTTGACATCAGTGTTGCTGTATTGTAGATCATTGCTAGAGCATGTCTTGTGCTGCAGTATTTTCCATCCAAATTGTATTTACCATAGATCTTCTTTGACCTTTATAAATAGGGTTAGGACTTTGGTTAGATTGTGGTTTGGTGTTGCAGCAGGGGCACCTCCAGACATTTTTAATAGGGTTGGCATGATAGGACCACTGTACATTTTCAGGTGGCACACAAAAAAATATATTATGCTGTTATATAGAGGCTAATTGTTTCTTATTTTACAGTTTATGCTACTAATTATCTGATGTGCAGAGACTAAAAGAGGTGCAGTTAACATTTTGGTTAGTGCGATCACTGTTCAGTTTAGTCCAGGAGAAGAGATGCTGTGGAGTATCTGAGAGGAAAAAGTTCACCTGTAGGGAAAAGATCCTCAGTTTATTTACGATATCAATATCGAAAATTCTGTCCATGTGTGATGATAATTTATCTAACTACATCCACTTATGGTACAATAAAATGTGTTTTCATTTTAACTGAGCTACCCGATGCCATAATTTGTTAGTTACATTAATTATTACAGAGATTATGTTCAATAATTCAGCTACTATAATGTAACTGTGGCAAATATGCTGCTGTTATATGGAAAATCTTACTAAATAAAAAAAAAACTTGATATGGCAGAACAATATTTAGATTTTTAGTAAACAGATCAGACATATGTGATCAGGATTCAGCTGTGTCGCAAATGGTTTAACTGCAGCTAATAAACTGTGACTCTGTGTGGGACAGCTCACCTGTCTGAGGGGGAAAAAAGTACACAGTGTTGTTTATTGTCAGAACCTGATCGATCCTGCCTCCATGTTGGGGATAATCTATCATTCAAAGTAATTGATGAGTTACTGCTGCATTGGGTTGTGTGTAAAACGCATGCACTTCAGTGAATGAACTTCTGGGTCTGGAGCGGGTACAGTGAAAGTTCAGGGGCGGCCATGGCCCCCATGAAGGTGCCTCTGTGTTGCAGAGTTATCTGTCTGGGAAGGAGTTATGTTGAGTTTAAAGAAAAGAGAAGCACAAATCGACCTGAAAACAGACTTTGGCACCACAGAGTTCATCCTGTCCACTTGTCTCTTTCTTTAATTCAGTTCAGGGTCATTGCCTCTTTTATCCTCCAGATCATGAGGTGATTCGCAGTGACAGAGTGTTCAATGCCATGCTGGCAACTGACAGAGGGATCTACTCCAGTGACTATCCTTACGCAGACTCTCCTCAGTCCATAGGTACTCGGTCCAGTCACATTTAATAAACACATATGTACTTGTGCTTATCAAAATGATAACATGTACTTGAGTTATTACATTGTGTGGAATAATAGCCGTTTCATCATCACAAATGTGTGCTGTGACACTGTGTTGTGATATTTTCTTATTACAGGCTACAGGGCGACCATCAGTGCACCACACATGGTGAGTAACAAACACTGAACTGTGTCAGACAAGTAAGATGTATTATACATTAGGGAGGTCTAATCAATTCATATATATACATAAACACAATTTACTGAAAGTTTTCCTTTTGGCGTTGCTTGACAGCATGCTCATGCTTTGGAGATTTTAAGTGACAAACTAACTGAAGGGGCCTCTGCACTGGATGTAGGTTCAGGAAGTGGATATCTCACTGCATGCTTTGCAAGAATGGTGAGTCGTACATAAACTTGACAAGTCTCCTTTAAAATATTATCCTGATATTTTGGCCGATGACTTGCCATAAAACATATGACTGAGTACGGCAGCTGCATTCTTCTGCTATGTGTAGACAGGACCCAGTGGTAGAGTGGTTGGCATTGAACACATTGATGAACTGGTGCAAATGTCGATAAAAAATGTGCAAGCTGACGACCCAGAACTGCTCTCCTCTGGACGCATCAGACTTGTAGGTGAGTCAGGAGGCGTCAAACTCATGCATCTTTCAAATATTGATGTTTAAGCTGCACAGCTACAAAAGACTATAAATGTCATACTTGCATCCATCCACAGTGGGAGATGGAAGACTTGGCTACCCAGATGGAGCACCGTATGATGCCATTCATGTGGGTGCAGCTGCAGCTACTGTTCCTAAAGCTGTAAGAACATGTTTGGCTTTTACTCTTGTGAGAGAAAGAGTAGAACTTAGAGGAATAGAATAAAAAACAAGGCACAGCAAAGTTACTTTAAAACAAGGTACAGTATGTATACAGTAGGTGCAGGGTTTATTGTAGTAAACTTACACAATGAAAGGTCTCTAAAATATCTTTATCAAGTGTTTTAAGCTGTGAATAAACTTTTGACACACAGACTAAAGACAAACTGAATTGAATTAATTAACCCCTGTTTTTCCTGTTTCTCTTCTTGTGAAAGCTCTTGGAGCAGCTGAAGCCAGGTGGGCGGTTGGTTCTCCCTGTGGGCCCCGATGGTGGCAGTCAGGTGTTAGAACAGTATGATCGGCAGAGTGATGGGACATTCCTCAAGAGTGCTCTGATGGGAGTGGTTTATGTCCCTCTAACTGACAAGAGGCGCCAGTGGCCTGGGTAAGAAACACTTTAAATCATAATCCCTAAACCAAAATTAGTGAGTTGTCTCCACCTGCTATCCTTCCTTCTTTCCCCAGAGGTGAGCTCTGACTGCAGTGTGGTTGCCCCTGCAGGAGGTGGCGTTGGTGCTGCGTCTCCGGGGCCATGTAGCTCTTCTCATGGTTTCACTGAGCTCCTGTCTTAACAACCTCCTGCTCAGCTGGGTTGTCACCTAGCAACATACAAGGAGGATCTTGCACTGTTTGTTTGACCAGATTGTCTTCCTAGGGAGCTAAAACAATGAGTAATCGAATAAGTGACTGTGCGTCTACTGATTCCCAGAATCCTTAGGGTCAGGTAGAGAGTTATATGAATATGGTGGCTGACAAAAAACAGTTGTACACAGTATTATACATGGGGAAACTTTGGAGTTTGACATATTTGCCATTACATTTTGAAAAGTATGCGTTGTTATGGATGGTTGTGGGGAATTGAGATTAATTGTATAATCTTATGGGAATGATTTAATTATGAATGTAGGAATGCATAAAGACAAACCTGAGTACAAGCCAAGGAATTTTAATAGATATTTAGTAAATTAACAAAGTCATATATTTTGTGGCTCCTTACTCACTTCATATACTGTATGTGTGGAATTCGTCCTGTTTAACATTCTTATTGAAGAGCGGGGGGGGGGGGGG
>OMNN01024257.1:26833-42240 GCA_900302755.1 Chromis chromis
TATACTGGAGATTTATTCATAAAAACCACTAAATGAATAGTTTACTGCTCGTTGTCATTCTTTACATTCTGCAATTTCTTTTCCGCCCACTTTCCCCCTTCTTTCATCCAGCCAACTCACTCCATGCCCACCCTCTAATCCCCTAACACGACAAATGAAGGTAGTATACATAATAAAACAAAGATACAAACAAAAAACTTTCAGTACTACTTACTCATTACTCTCAACCCTATTTCCTTGCTGCCAAGGTATTACATAACCATTATAGGCATAAATCAACAATGTTCAGACACAAAGGAATTAGATAATTATGCCATTTAGCTTCACCATCATTACCTCATTATTTATGATGTTGTGGCTTTTTCTATTTCTCAGTTGTTTCTAAGGAACAATAATGTCTTATTGTTACTGCACAACCTCGAGGAGCAGTCACTCTTCATTTCACTGCACATACTGTATGAGCATGTGACAAATAAAAACTCTTTAATCTTGATTTTCCGCCGTCATCCATCATCATATCCACAGAGATAGCCAAGGATGTACAAAACGTGTACAAATATCAAGTAACCACATAATGCATGTCTGTGTGTAGCCTAAAATTCTAAAAGTGAATAAGTGAGCTAAAGAAAAAGACAATTAGTCACCAATATTTGTAATAAAACAGATTTTCTCTCTTAGCTTTGACCAGCAAAAAATAGCAGCAAGCACGCTCACTATTATCTCTGACAAAATAATATTTTACTAAAATACATATAATTATCAAAAAGAGCAGTGACAAATATTTTAGAATTTAAAAAAAGATAGCATAAAGTCCTGTATTACTTTTAACAGCCCATATACACCGTAGAAGAAGACATACAACTCATTTGAACTACACAACACTGACTGGACTACACGTTGACGTCATCATTTCGCGCCTCAGGAGAGAAGGACCTCTAGCTAGAGAGCAATGCACGTGAGTGTGTCGGCTAGAGGTTTACTGTCTTTATTCTCGCGTTTAACTCAAGCAAATAGACGTGCAGTTCAACTTACTTCGTTTCACAACTTAAATACATTTCAGAGCTTTCATTTTAACTCACTGCGGTGTCAAAAGAGCTCATTGAAGATGGAGGCAGCAGCTGCCGACACAGGAACCCCGGCGGACGTAAACACTCCGGTGTCAGTGGAGCAAACCGCGAAAAAAGACGCCACAGAAACTAGCAAACGCAAAAACGTCGAACCGGACGAAGCGGAGAAAAGTGGCCGAGGTAAGAGGCGGAGAGGAGCGGGAGGGAAGAAGCTCCGTCCGGGCGAGAGATACGTCCCCCCGCCGCAGAAACGCAACCCTGGTGTCAGCTTCAGCAAGGAGCACTTCGACGAGACGTCTTACTACTTCGAGGGTGGTCTTCGAAAGGTGCATCCGTATTACTTTGACTTTAAAACCTACTGCAAAGGTCGGTGGATTGGAAAGACTCTCCTGGATGTGTTTAATAGTGAGTTCAGAGCGGAGTCCATTGATTATTATCAGAGGGCGGCCAAAGAGGGTCGCATCAAGCTCAACGAGACACCTGTGGAGGATCTGTCTGTGGTGCTCAGGGTCAGTACCAGCACTTCATGCGTGTGATTCCAAGCCCTACTTGTGTAATCATTGTACCTGCTTAATGTCAGAGTAACTCAAAAACAAAGGCAAATCACTTCAGTTTCCTGAACTAATGACAAAATAGCTCAACAGGTACCATACAGACATATAAAACATTGAAATCAACATAATACAAATATTTACCTGAAAATTAAAGCCACCAAATGTGACATTAAAGCCACTGAAAACTACGAAAAATGTGTCATTTTCATAAAATCATTAAATAATGGAGTAATATAACTTTTTTTTCAATGGATATGAAGACATTCCCTTCAAAAAGTTTTAAAGAAATCAAAACAATCCTTCCTGGAAAAAAAAACACTGTTAAAATGACTTAGAAAGTTGATTTTCCAGCACGAAGCCAATTTTAGGAAGACCTGTGGCAGTCAGTTTTTGATGTAGCACCAAATGACATTTAGATACAACAAAACTAAGTTGTTTCTACCCACAACACATTTTTTTTGGGAATTGAGTGAATATTAGTGGAGATATGAATTTTTGAAAAGTAAAGTTTTTTGGAGTTTTATTATTTTAATTTCTTTAAGATTTTCAGTTAAAAAAATCAGCCAAATCCTGTGAAAATTAAGCAATTGGTGAGGCTTTAAAAGAATCGCTGAAGTTATCAAACTTAACACTGAGGGCCTATTTTCAAAAATTCATAACTCAAAAAGTATTGGAGTAGAGCTTTGGGATTTTGCAAGGTTCCATGGTTTAGGTAGAAGTTTTTGCATGATTTTTTTTACAAGAAAATCCATGACCTCAACTGGGAAAAGTTCTGAAATCTGGGTGAGTTGGCATGGAATGACTCATAAGTAAACATATAAGGCTAAAACAAATGTACACATAACACACATTTCAAAGTAACAAAAGTTGAGGACTTTACAGTTAAAATAATAAAACACAATGACTAAAAGACAACTCTAAATACAGAATGAATAATATAAGAATAAAAGATAGAGCACAATAAGAGATAAAGTCAAGCTCTACTTGAATCAAATCCCAACCAAAAGAGGTGGGACTTAACCAGTGATTTTAAAGTTTCTTTTTTAAAACCTTAAAAACAAACCGTAAAATCTTAAAATCAATCCTGAAACGGACATTTCACTCACAGATATTTTCTTTTTCCTGTTAACAGATGGACAGCTGTGTCTATGTAGCTAAAAGGAACACAACACTCTGCAATCTTTAGATATAACTAAGCAAAACCTAGATCTTTGTCACTTCTGTAACCATTGAATCACCTGGCAGGCAGATCTTTGACACACGTCTTGGTATACAGACAGTATATTTATTCGCAGGTGATAGGAGAGACAGACCATTCCTGTCATTAACGATGTAACTACACTTAATCCTAATACTGCCATCCAAAGAATTAAAAGTCAGCTGGTGCTAAATGGTCTTCTGTTCCACATGGTCTGAGAAGACTGAATCTTTCCCTCCTCTCCACAGAATAATGACCACATGAAGAACACTGTGCACCGCCATGAGCCACCTGTAGTCGGCAGACCCCTGGAGGTTCTGGTGGATGATGGTGAAGTGCTTGTGGTCGACAAGCCTGCCTCCATCCCTGTCCACCCCTGCGGCCGTTTCCGCCACAACACGGTGATTTTCATTCTGGGAAAAGAGCGGGGCATCTCGGAGCTTCATACAGTCCACAGGCTGGACAGGCTCACCTCTGGAGTGCTGCTGTTTGCCAGGACGCTGGAGAAATCGAAGCAGCTGGACCAGTTGGTGAGGGACAGACAGGTACGTTCAGTACAGTCTGGACTTGCAATCATATGTTTAAACTAAATCAATCACTGGGTTTTAAAAAGTGCTTTATATTTGCTCTCTCTACGTTCTGCAATTTCTTTTCTGAACACCTTCCCCCTTATTTCATCCAACCAACTCACTCCATGCCCACCCTCTAATCCCCTAATACAACAAATGAAGGTAGTATACAAATAAAAACTTTCAGTACTACTTAAGCATTCCTCTCAACCCTCTTTCC
The DNA here is from genome assembly GCA_900302755.1 of Chromis chromis. Classification (NCBI taxonomy): domain Eukaryota; kingdom Metazoa; phylum Chordata; class Actinopteri; family Pomacentridae; genus Chromis; species Chromis chromis. The sequence goes on from OMNN01024257.1 coordinate 30,442, forward strand.
CTGCTGCCAAGGGATTACATGACTATTATAGGCATAAAACAGTGATGATCAGACACAATTGAATTAGATAATTATGCCATTTAGCTTCACCATCTCTACCTCCTTATTATTATTATTTATGACGCTGTGGCTTTTTCTATTTCTCTGTTGTTTTTAAAGAACAATAATGTGTTATTGTTATTGCACAGCCTCGAGGAGTAGTCACTCTTCATTTCACTGCACATTCTGTATGAGCATGTGACAAATAAAAACTCTTTAATCTTGAATCTCCTCCATCATCCATCATAATATCCACAGAGAGCCAAGGATGTACAAAACATGTGTACAAATATCAAGTAACCACATAATGCATGTTTATGTATACCCTAATACTCTAAGTGAATAAGTGAGCAAAAGAAAAAGAGGATTAGTCAACAATCTTTATAATAAAACAGGTTTTCTCTATTAGGTTTGACCATTAAAAAATAGCAGCAAGCACACTCACTATTATCACAGACAAAATAACATTTTGCATTAAATATAGTCCATTTATGTGGGAAAAATACATATAATTATCAAAAAGAGCAGGGAGGAACCTTAGAAGAAGAATGTTTGAACTAATTTGACCTACACATACACACTGACGTCATCATTGTGTGCCTGAGGAGAGAAAGACCTCTAGCCAGAGAGCAACGCACGTCAGTGTGTCGGCTGGGTTTTATAAAGTGCTTTACATCTGCTCTCTCTACCAGCTTGAAAAGGAGTATGTGTGCCGCGTGGATGGGGAGTTTCCAGAGGGTGAGCTGATCTGCGAGGAGCCCATCCTGGTCGTTTCCTTTAAAATCGGCCTCTGCCGAGTTGACCCAAAGGGAAAGGAGTGCCGAACTGTCTTCCAAAGGCTCAACTTTAACGGAAAAACAAGTGTGGTCCGCTGTTTACCCCTCACTGGCCGCACACACCAGATCAGAGTCCACCTTCAGTACCTGGGCTTTCCCATCGTCAACGATCCCATCTACGGAGCCTCAGCGTGGGGTCCTCACAGGGGGAAGGGGGGACATATAGGGAAGAGCGACGAGGAGCTGCTGCAGGCCCTGGTAGAGGAACACCAAAACCTGCACCTGCTAGATATTACAGATGACTGCATTGGGGTCACACAAGAGGCAGAGAAAAACAAGATATCTGAGAAAACGGACAAGTCAGATGGAACCGCCGAACCTGATGACAGTGGAGAAAGTTGTCAGACACAAATAGACAAAAAGTTAGATAGCACTGAGACAGGAAATGTAAATACTACAAACGCCTCACTCAGAGAACCTCAGAACCCTTTATCAACCAATTCAAATGGAAATCAAACAGAGGCAGCTGATTCTACTCAGAAAACTCCTCAGGGGACTCAAGACCACCTGTGTAGTGAATGTAAACTGGTGCGACCAGACCCTACAGAGAAGGAGCTCATTATGTATCTCCACGCCTTACGCTACAAAGGACCTGACTTTGAGTATTCCACTACATTACCTGATTGGGCCAAAGAGGACTGGGTCGAAGCTGAATAGAGCCTGATGAACACTGCTGATGGCTTTGACTTCTGAGATACTTTAGGAAGTTTTATCTTAAGGCTTTCTGATTTTCACAGTTCTCCAGTAAATTCTCTGAAGGTGCTATAAGATGCCACATTTTTTATTTCTGCTTTAAACATTGATAGAAGATAATTTTTTCCTCCCGTTTTAATTTAATTCCCATTTTCGTGGAGGACTGTTTTAATTTCATCCTTGAATCTTGTAATCTATGTGGTACAACAGCTAAGATTGGAAATAAATTAAAAACCAGACTGCAGGAAAATAAATGTTTTATTTCATTCTTTTTTTGTGTGAAAAATGAACAATACTGACAGCTGTAAATGATGGTGGTATTGGTGACCTTTACTGTTTGTAGAAAGCGTGTGATTAATTTCTTTTGTCTGTAAGGCAGGTTATTCTGCTGCGTGGTTTAAAGTGAAGGCTTATTGAAGACTTGTGATTGTACAGTCAAGATGTCAAAAGCAAACACTTCTTACATGAGAAAGCTTGAAAATAACCCTGCTCGTAGGCATGTTTCATACACATCTGTTCTTGTCAAGGTCTTAGTGCTGAACCACCATCATTGCAACTCCGTTTTGATTTCTACTGAACATGATATAAAGGACCATAAACACATCTTATTTTGCTTCTTGAGGAACACATCCTTTGCACAAAACACACAGTTTCAGCCAATGAAACAACCTGTTGAAAGACACTTGGCACATGCTGTTCATGTTATAAATACTGTTATTTGAATTATGTTAAGATACAACCAACTGAGCTGTGGATAAAGGCTGTCTGTTGCTTAGATAGTTACCTGTTGGAGTTTCCCACAACAGAGGAAAAAAGCTCTGTATTCAAATTATTAGCTGTCGATGCAGTGACTTGCAATGGTATAATCACTGCTTTGGAAATAGAAATTACAGCTCCTGCTTCTTTACAAAGGCTAAGGCGTATGCTGACATCCACAGATCCTGGAATAGTTTGCACCTTAATTTGCCAACAGTGTATAAACTCACATATAGTTTTACATCCGTATTAGAAACCCTTTTGCCCTTTAAAATCATTACATAAGTAAACATTACATTTTTTGGCACTGACACTAGATCAAACAGCATGACTTATAATTTGACAGTGAAACACTAAAAGCAAGCCATGACACCACAAATGACACACCGCTAACTGTAGGATTCTGATTTTCTACGCCATGGTCACAAAGGACATACTGTACATATTATCAGCACAGAGAGCAAAACCAACCGACTGTAGTCAAGTCACACTTGTTTGCAACTCCAGATAATAATGATAATGACTGATTCATGCTTATAAACTGTATGTGACACTGCACACAGCCACACACACACACAATGCAGCTCTTTCTCTGTATATCTCACATTTATATTTTAATATTGACAAGTCCATGAATGTATATGGCTCATTAGGGGTCAATTCCAGCATGGAGAAAGGCCAGCAGGTGCACACAGTTGCTGTTGTATTTGTTAAAATCCAGTCTGTGCAGAGTGTACAGGTTCATAAGTTTAAAAAGTTCCAGGCACAAAGTAAATTCTGCAGGCAGCAGGTGCAGTGCTTGATGGTGTTTTGTGTTGACTGCACGCTGCAATTTCAAGTGTGATATTGGTGCAAAGTTGTGGCTGAACACAGAGCTGTCTTCTGTCTGAAAAATGCTCAGTTGGACGAGTCATGCCTTGATTTGACCTTTTTGCTGAAGAAACACTCATGCTCTGACCTCATTTGTAACAGACACTGAAACAACCTTAACTGCAACATCAGACAAACATGCTGTCACATGTTACATTTGCAGTTGGCTTATATTTCCTTTGCACATTATACAAATGTAACAGTGTTTGCTTCTTTTATAAGTTCTATATGTAAGTACAGTGATTCCTTTTTTAATATAAATTAAGAGCAACTAATGCACAGTGTTTGCAAAGATTCCTCCAGCAGTGCTCAACATGTATCCTCCCGTTGTCCATCTCTCTTTATCCAAACGTCTGGTAAGTCGGGCTTACTGTTGGGTAAAATGACCACTTCCTCGCTCTGGCTGGTGCGGCCTTTACCGCAACTCTCATAAACTGTTTCTTTCAGCGAGAGACGAAGCGTATCTCTCTTCCCGTTGAGGTGTCCTGGTTGTAAATGGACCTCTGCCTCACCTTCGTGTTGCTGCAGGTTTGAAGGCCCTGGTTCGATGTCACTGAGGCATGTTTCACAGGAGTCCTCCAGACCCTCGCAGGAGCTCTGAGACTGCGAGGAGAGAGGCCCTTTATGGGAGCAGTGATGGTGATCGTGACTCTCCTCTGTGGTGTTTTCATCTTTGCAGAGAGATGGTTGGTCAGTGGTCTCCAGTGTGTGGCTGATGATGGTCTCCTCTATGCTTGAAGATGAGGAGAAGGATGTATTGCTCCAGTGCTTCAGCTCAGCAGTATGACCCCTGCAGGTTTTGCACAGCAGCTTGTCCTTGGCTACATCTGCTTGTGCCGGGCCTATTGGGTGTAGGGTGTTGTCTTTGTAAGGAGATGAGGTCTGCAGGGCTGGTGGTGGTTGGCCCATCTTATGTTGATGACTGCAGGTCTCCTCGCTTTCCCCATCCATGCTGTTCCTGCCTTCATCTCTCCCACCATACTCGATCTCATCAGAGAGCACAGAGGGCCGGTTGGACAGTTTGCTGGTGCAGGTGCTGTTCTCAAAGCTGTCACTCAGTCGATAAGCTAAAGGCTGCAGCTCGTACTGCTCTGGCCCTCGGTTCCCGCCGCCGCCTCCTCCAGGCTGTTTCTGTCTGTGCTGACGTTGGTGGTTGGGGTAGAGGTAACCAGCTGCTTCTTTGTCATAACTCCTCCTCGCTCTAGATCTGCCAAAGGCCCCATTAGCGGCCGAGGCTGACAAAGAACCGGGCTCGGAACAAGAGGACATCACTGCGTCTGTCTGGTCTGAACAACATGGCAGTGTGATCGTTCCACAGTTTCTCTGGGGTCCAAAAAAACAGCACAGCGACTGGAAAAAGAAGGTTGCAAATCCACACGCTACACATTTCACCAAAAACAGGAAAATCCCAAGCTTTCTAAACAACAAGGTCGTGGCAGGTAACATGATAATCCCCATGGAGAAAAATGCTCCTGATACTATTGCTACAGGACAGCCCATCCTTTTAGTGGCATGTGCTACTTTCCCAATTTTGTCTGAATGAGGAGCTAAGCTGTAGGATATGCAATAATTAGCAATAAAGTCAACGGACAACCCTGCAGCGGATGATATAAACAGAGCCTCGATGCCATTCAGCTGCCATTCAAGAAGAACAAGGAGGCCGACTGTGACAAACACACTGCCTCCTACAGCTAGAGTCCCATATATGCTCAGTGGAATATTCCAGGTGGTTAAGAGCAGCAAAACAAATGTGAGAGCTACTGAGAAACCAGCTACTACCAGAGTCTCAGAACCTAAAGACTGTTGTAGATCAAAAAGAGACAGCTGACTGATGAACCAGCCGTTCTCCAGCCCTTGTGGTGCTCCTGATATTTCTCTGTTAAACCAAGTAAGGATTTCTCTGTAAAAAGCACTGGTTTTGCTGAAGTTGAAACTGTAGAGGTATGTGGTTTTGAATGCCAACACGAGGGCAGCGACCCCGCCATCTGGCTGGAAGTACAGGCCTCCGCTGTGTGCCAGATGGCCCTCGGCGTACCTCTCTGCCAGCATCATACTAAGGCAGTTCTCGAAAACATTAGGAGGGTAGGGGAAAGGGATGTCATTACAGCAAAAATGAAGGGCGTCCTCGCTGTCTGAGCACCTTCTGACGGATACCCAGTGTATTAGCTGCTCCACAAGGCAGATATTGTCTGTTATCACATCTTTATCATCCGGTGTCAGAGGGGAATAAAAGCTTTGGTTCTGAACCCGCCCACATAGATCTCTCAACCAAACCTGAGCATCAGGTCGGCTCATGTTAAAGTCTGGGTCAAGAACTAAAGAGCCATTGCTTCTTGGGTTAAAGTGATCCCCATTATCAGTTGGTTTGACGCCCCAAACAAGCATTAATGTAACAGGCTTGTCCTCTCCATTTCTCTGTCTCTCAAACATGAACATGTGGCTGTACTCTGCGTCGAATCTCTCAAATGGATGACTGGAGCGGAAAAGCTGGGTGACCCTGCTGTCAAGAGTGGGCAGTTTCATGCCTGGGTCAATGCAAGCCATGTATGTGCCCCCGGCTGCGAGCACCGCAAACCAGCACACCCAGATGTACCTAAACTTTACCACTCCACAAGGCAGGATTTTCAGAAATAATAGATTGGAAGTGTCCGAGAGACCCCGCTTTAATTCTCTCAACTTTTGCCCGAGGCTGAAGAGGCATCTCTTGCGGGAACTTGTGTCCCAGAAGCCGCCGGTGTTTTTGGAGCAGCAGGGTTTCCATCCTTGCACTGCCGCGGAAGCAGAGGACGATTTCGTGTAGCGCTCACGCAGGATGAAAGAGCACGGCAGCCACACGAACGCCAAGAGCGAGCTGATGAAAGAGGCGGTTCCAAGATAAATAGAGAAACATCTGATTGCTGTGATGCTGCTGAGATAACCAGAGAAAAATGCCGCACTGGAGGTCAACCCTGACGCTAAAATCAAATAGCCGACTTCCTGCAAAGCTCTGTTTACTCTCTTCTCCAGGGAGGCTGAAGGATTCTGGGATAGCTGCAGATTCCAGAAGTCAGTAAAGATGAAAACCTGATTGGAGCAGCTTCCTAAGAGAATAAGAGCTGCGGAGAGGTTGACCGTTGGAAAGAAAGTCAGGCGAAATGCTACTTTGTAGAAGAAATAGGAGGTTAGGAGGGAGCCTGTGATTGCTATTACAGATAATGCTACTATGAAGAGAGAGTGGAGATAAAGAGCCATAGTGAAAAGAAGAGATACAACAGCTAGGATGGGGTATACTGAATCCCTTGCCAGGTAATACTTGAACAAGGTCTGCTTGATGCCAAAGTCTATGCCGGTAATAGTCGTATTATTGTATTTCAGATCCTGGCCCTCAAGGCTGTTCATGTATATCTCCATCATGTGTTGTCCTTTGTCGATGGGGAGGAACAGAAGGCTGTACTTCAGTGTTGGTATTTGGTATTCAACAGTCTCTGGACCAAGGAAGTCTTTGTCGACGAGGAAGTGCAGGATTTGGAACACCACACGGGATTGTTTGCAGCGGGAGGGAACTGAGGAGCAGCTGCCATGTTTGGGTCTCTCGACACAGGCTTCCACGAGATGTCCTTCATGATAGTACATAGCACATTTCCGGAGAAGATTCAGAGACTCAGTAACCTGGTGTGAAAGACAGAAAATGGAAAATAAACTGCAGACAGGACAGTACAATAGGGCTGAGTTGTAATTAAGTGTTTACTGCGATTACTTCACCCACTTTTGTGCCCACTTTCACTTAACCTTTTCTGAAATTTGCTTCAATGAGACGATTGATACCACTTTATAGAAAAGACATCGTCCAGCACATTAACCCCTAATATTTAACAGATACACTTGACAGCAGTATCAGTCTTTTCATTAGAAAAAAGTTATCTAAACGGTGAGCTTTTCTCTTAAATATTGCAAAAGAATAAATCTGTAATAAAAGTACTGACACTAAAATGTGCACAAACTTACAACTGTAGCCAAACTACAAATCTCCCAGTATGACTTTAGAAAATCTATGTCGATTTAATTACTAAAAACCCACTTATTTTCACTTTGTCTCACTTTAGGTCCATTTATTTTCTTTTGCTAATAAATACTCTGCGGTGCAGTTAAAACTCTCAGTGGACCTTCAGCTAAAATTATTTTACCATACTACAATCTACAACATCCAGATTTTGTTGCTCGGCAATGTTTTTCTTCACCATTGTGTACTGTGGTACATAACGAGATCTGCTACTGCAATGTACTGTTTACAGAATGCCCCTGTTTATAATTACAGCTGATATAGTACTTTGCTTGTCTGGTTAATTTGTAAAATGAGAAGAAAGCTCCAGTACTTGCTGTGAGGTGAGGCTGAGGCAGCTGGAGGCATTAGAGAGGACTGCCAAGTAATTCCCCAGAGACCAGCTTGGACAACAGCCGCTTCTGGACGGTCCCTCGGCTTCCACCCTCACATGCTGCTGGCACAGGTCTCGGAACTGGGCCTGGGAGCGAATCTGATTCAGACCAGGGAGAGGTTTATTGAATGCATGCCCAGCGTTGAAACAAATTCACAAAAGAGGATTTAATTTTACATAAGATAATGTAAAGTGTTATTTTTTATTGGAGCAGAAGAGTGTCCATTGGCAAATGTGGAAAATAGTATTCATAATTATGTTTTCATTAGTGTATAATCACCTGTTGCTACCAAATACTATAGTAATGAATACAAGTTCCGGGGCTGAAAATGAAGCCAAAGTACAAATGCCTTACAACTGCATTCTTCCTAACAGCCAGCAGGGGGCGACTCCTCCAGTTGCAAAAAGAAGTCCGATTGTATAAAAGTCCATCTAAAAATGGGCCTCGTTTTTACTTAATTTGTTAGCTCAGTACACATTTTCCTACTAAGTTTGTGGTCTCAATTGCTAGTTATAATTCTTCTTCAATACAGCATGATGTTTATTTTGTAAATTGGGGTCCCATTTAAAGTAAAATAGACAGAAAAGCAGGGTATGCAGCTTTAGGGTGGGGCTACTTTGTGATTGACAAGAATGGAGGTGTTTAGTGTCCTTGGGTTCTCAGTCAGATTCACTCTTGCTCTTCCGATCCAAGTTCATAAACAACCAAAATTTCAAACTTGAGACTTCAAAATCATTGTAGTGCACAAACCACTGAGTGACATATGGTGGTTACAACCATCTTTTAGATAAAATCTAGGGTAACTACAAATTGTTGTTTTTGTTAGCTTAAAATGACCTTATTTATATATGGAGTGGGAGCCTGCCATGTTGCACCATCATGTTCCTACCGTAGCCATTAATTGGCAAACCATACACTGGCTCTAGAGAAGGACTTTTCATGCTGAAGTGGCAACCACCACAGGTTTTCCTACACAATAGGGAAGACAGGGTCAGGGATAGTGATTCAGTTGGTTGCAATCTGCAGCCTGACCTCTGCATGCCACTAAATCCGACACACTGGCCCTTTAAGATATAAAATACAGTCACTGTATTACAGAAAGCGATGTCAATGAGACTGAGAGATGATGATGACTAAAGAGATGACTAAAGGCGCAAAAGGCTAAAGTGAAGGTGAGATGAGAGAGTGAGTAGTCAGAACGAACCCTGGATTGCTCCATCTCACACATGGCGTGGATCGCTTTCAGACTCCAGAGACTGGCTGAGTTTTCTGATCGAAACACCAGCTGGGCCAAACGCTCGTCTGCATGGAGAGAGACAAATGGATTCAACATACAGGAACACGATGACCAACATGAATCATCGGCTTGTGGGCACCATCAGAAATGTTCAGAATGGCTAAAAATGCTTGTTCAAGTTATTTTTTGATGTGTATATATTCATAAGTCATAAAAGCAGGCAAACAACATATTTTTTTGCATATTATCCTGCCGTCAGTGTTGAATAGAAACTAGGCTTCTTAAATAAAATGCAAACCTTAAGGCTTGGACTTTGCTAATAAATCTATTTAGGGAGCTTTCTGCCTTTTATAAGGAAAACAGAAGCACAGGCTTTGATCTAACAGCAGACTATTTCAAAGCGCAGCTTAAAGACGAAAATCTGGGATAACCTTCCCAAAGAAAAGCTCTCAACAAAATCCTTTGAACTTAAAGCTATCATTCACAGCTTCTTACTATCTCACAGTTTTTGTAATCTTGTATGTAACTGATAAGCTGCCACTTTTACATTTTTGTCATATGTTTGCAGGGAATGCTAATTACTCCTTAACATGCTGCAAGGTTTTGCCCTCCATTTGTAGTTTTTACATGCAGTTTTAGGAAGTTGCTCAAATGCTGAATGGGCATCCATCACATTTATGTTGTTATTAACTGATCAGGACTTACTCACCTGGAGCATCACAGAGGAAGGTGTCTAGAGAAGAGTCTCTGGCCAACATCCTCTTGATACGAACCCTGGAGGCGTCCTGGCCGCCACTACTGTCTTTACTGACAGCACCTCCAAACCTAGCACTGATAGAACCACACATATACAAGCAGATGTGATTTTTTTTTTAAGCTTCTTTAAACATGTTTTTTTGTTTAAAACAAGATTAAGTAAAAAAAAATCCCACAATTTAATCATTTCTTAAACTTAGATTGATTGTTTTTTGGTCACTTGGGGGCAGCACAGTAAGCTCACGGGCGGCTTTTCAGTTGATACTGCAAATATAATAGCAAACATTTGCTTATTTGCACATTCAACAGAGATGCTGCAACATTGGAATTCAGTTTGAGTCTTGCAATATTTAATCTTCTTTTATACTGGATTTGTTTTCAGTCAACTTCCTGGAAAAGTATCTGGCTCCTTAGTGTTTAAATGCTCACCTGCTTAGACTGAGGTTGATGGAAATGGTAAAAATGAACCAAAACAGTACCAGCTACAGGCCAGAAAAGTGAAGCAATTAGGCTAATGATGCTACAATGCTCCATAAAGGTGATGTGAACTGCAAGGATGGGGGACATTTCTTTAGCGGTTCATCAATATGAGCAATGTCGTTCACATTAAATGCTCATTTGAGTGATTGCAAATGTAAAAATTTTGATTGGAGCAGCTTTCATCCTATTTATATCACTGTGTTCTTATATCAGAATTATTTTTAATGAGCTGTTATTAGGTATCTATTGCATAAAAGTGAAGGTGTTACCACTGACAACATTTTATCAGTTTTCAGACATCGACCTGTTATAACCACACACATCATGATGCAGCTTGAGACACCGATATGACCAACATTTCTATACGTGCACAGCTTATATCAATTTCTACAGCATCTATGTGTTGGTCAGTGGTGCAGCCTCCCTGTGTAGAAACCCTTCATTCTACTAAAACTCCCCGCTGACCTTTTACTGAGCTGCTGTGGTAAAGGAGACAGAGTTTTCCCCGGGCCTGTGTTCTCCTGTAGCTCGTACAAACTGGACTGGCGAACTCCGATGTAAGTTCCCCGCGGCTCAAAGCCCTGTGAAACACAGCACACACACACATTCACACACAAACCGACATCAAAGCTAAAGACACAGTGTGGACACTGATTCCAATCAATGCACTGCGGTAGTTTACTGAATAAATCAGCATCACAAGCAATGTATAATGTCTGAACAAGCATAAAAAACACTCTGTATTTGCGTAATGAGTGTTTGATGTTATCAGTAAAGGAGCTTTTGTGTAAAAGCAGGTCAAGTATTGGCATAATCACATTCTATTCTTATGTAAATGCTTTTAGATGAGTCATTAATGATGCATTGTTTTAATTCACATGTTGCATTTTCCGAATCGTTTCTTAATCACTGTTTATCCTGTAAGCATGCATCCTAAAAGGTGAGGAGATGTATTTAATTAAGATGACAGCGAGTGTGATCTCATTCAGCGCGGCTCATTGAATCGGAGATGAGACTGAAGTAAATGGATACGGCCGAGATCATGAGTCATTAGAGAGACGGTAATTAACGCTCAACCTAAGGTGGTGAGGGAGGTTTGTATTGTAGATCTGACAAAAGGTGACAGTAGAGATACATGTGCTACAGCAAAGGAAACTATAGGATTAAAATTTAGAGATTGCTTCGGTGTCTGTGTGTGTTTGAGACTCACCAGCAGCGGCTCAGAGAAATCTGGCAGTGGACCAATGAAGAATCCAGCCAGTGAGCATCCCAGCAGCAGCACTGCACAACCCAGCAGAGCCGCTAACGGATAGTCCACTATCACCTGGGAGTAGCTGCCAAATAGGAAACCACAGAAAAAGCAGTCAGTGAAACTACATAAAAATAAGGTATTATCAAAATAAGAGAGATATGTAGGACCTTTGGGCTTTTCAAGTCAAAGGTGATTTTTGCACTTACTTTTTAAGAATCCAGTAGAGTCCTCCATCCCTGGTAATAATTGAAAACAGTTATTAATAGTAGAAAACTATTATCATTATAATGACCCAACATAGACTTTGGAAAGGGTAGCGCACTCAGTGTCCTTAAAGGAATTGTTTGATATTCTGGAAGACTTGTTGATTTATTTTCTTGGCAGGATGTCAATGTGAATATTATTGCACATAAATATGAGGCTGTGGCCAGCAGATGATTAGTTTAGTACAAGCGACCAGAAACGGC
>OMNN01024258.1:5816-22847 GCA_900302755.1 Chromis chromis
CTACAGCCACCATAATAAGTTCAAAGATAGGGCAGGGCGAGAAGTAGACAGAAAAGAAAGAGATTTAAAAAAGGAAATAAGAGAAAGCCAGACAGGCCGGAATGTATTTAACTCATGCAATCAGGACTAGATCTACAATGTAATGAATTCTACTGTACTAAATAGCTGGTTTCTAATAAATAAAAAGCAGACAGGTGTAAAAGGGCGAGATGTGTGAATAGAGAGAGGCAGACAGACATGAAGAGGGAGGGCTGCAGAGAACACAAACTGCTGCGGGGTGCTTTTAATGTGAAGTATGCAGACAGACATGGGTGCAGAGGGAGTAGTAAAGTGAAGTGTACAAGACTTTATTTTGTCTGCTTTTCACAGTCTGCTTGTCTGGGTTAGTCTACTATGGGCAACGCCTAGGGAGCAGCACTTACAGGGGGTGCTCGAGTGTGTTTCTGCCTGTCTGTGGGAGCACTTAGGGGTAGAGTAAACACTGTGGAAGAATTTGGGTTAGTGTGAATTATTCACTCGTGTAGCCGAGTGCAGAAGCGTTGAGCGGGCTTCTCCTTGGGCGCCATACTCGCTTTAAAAAGCCGGGATGGGATGCGTCGGGTAGCTGTGGCAGGACGGCTATGAATGGGTTTACTGTGTCCACAAAGTCACAACCCAGCAGATTAGATAACCAAACAAGCCTCTGTCTGAGCTGTTTGTGGACCACGGCACTGTGAGGATGCTCTGTGATCGGACAAAGTAGAAATCGTAGAAAATCAGCTCCTGTCTGTCTCCTTTCGTTAGTTTTATTCATGGTATTCTTTCTGTCCCTCTCCTCCAACATTCAAACAGAGAGAAAATAAATACGCCGTGCTGCTATATTCGCCAGGAGCTGTCTGTTTGGATAGTGTGTGTGTGCATATATGTGTGTTTGACTGACTAACACACTGTACTATTGCACCGCTGAGTGCAACAGGGCACTCCATGTTAAATCATTCCCTTCCCCCCACCTACGCTCCCCTTGCCCTTTTCCGTCTCCTCGCTTCTTCAACTTCCCTTCCTCTTTTAACCTCCCTGCTTTATTCCCCCCTTTTCCTCTCTCGCCTCAAGTCTGGGTTTGAAAGTTGGAACATGGCCAATTAACACAACAGCCAGTTCACCAAAAAACCGAGGTGGTGGAGGAGGGGAGCCGAGCGAGAGAGAGGAGGCTCACATCACTACACACTGACCTACATACACTTCCACCCAGCTGATTGAATCCTACGTTGAGGCCTGCGGCCAATCACGAGTGGGGGTGGAGTGCCAGCCAGCCAATGGCATCGGCCACTCTTCGCAGAGCTCTTGCACTGTCTCCATACAGTTTTCAGTAATCATACAGCAGCCGAGAGAATGAGCGAGATGCAGGGAGAAAAGGGTGACAGATGAGAGTCACTGGAAATGAGCAAAAGAAAGAGACAGAAGGGGGAGAGGATGAGGCCGGGAGAGAAAAATTAGAAAGGCAAAAGAGGGAAGGCGAACGTGGCTCAAACAGACAAAAATAAATTCCTCCGTTGGTTGCTGCCAGCCTCACTGTCTTATGGCACTACAACCGCAGACAGATGAAGGCTAATGCTGGTTAATGCTAAAGAGTGGATTAGTGCCCCATATTTGTCCTTGCTCCTTTCCCGCCCAGAGGCCTCAGCAAGCCTTTTCTGAGCCTGAGGTCTGCGATCCGCCTCCTTGCTCTAAAATTGTTAAAATCTTCAAGAGCCACCCAAAAATATCAAAGGTGGACAAATTTATTTCTATAGTTTTCCAAACACCTCATGGCTCATTTTCACATTTTTCCTTACACTTGGTTTCTTGACCGCATGACTTGTACCAAAGTGCTGAATTCCACAACTTTCGAGGGTTTGATGCAACACCGCTGCAACAACCTGTCCGGTCCATTTTAAGCGCGATAACATTAGCTGCTAAACCTCATAATCCCACGGTGACGACGAGAGCCGTATTGGATCTGCTCTCTGCGCTCCTGAAAGTATATATATAAAAAAAAAGTGCACATGTGCCAAAAAAAATAATCAATAAAAGTGTATGTGATTCACTGTAGATGTCTGCAACCGTGACTCACAGTAGAAACACTGAGCTCATCTAAATGCACCCTGCAGACAGATACTGAGATAACTCTTGGCCACACACACACACCAGATTGCACTTAACATGCGCGCACACACACACAAACACACACACACACCTTTGACAGCGTGATGCCACCGCAGAGAGGATGAGGGCATCCCTGGCAGCGCGCAAAATGGAAAGTTCAACCTGCAGCCAACTAACCCCAGGTTCTGAGAGAAAAGCTTACATAAGCATGTAGGCTATGTTTATGTGCAACATAGAGAGTGCATTTCTATTCTATTCTATTCGGTTTCTATTCTATTCTATTTGCCTTCATTTTGCTGCGGTGGCTAAAATAAACGGAAGGAAGGGGGAAAAAGACGTGTCGAAGGCAAGACAATATAAAAAGCTCAGAAAAGCAAACTGAAGGAAAAAGAGGGGGCAGCGGCAGCGGCAGCGGGGAGGCGCAGAGAGGCACCGCGAGGCACACTAACCCATATTTGAGGAGATGGAGGCTTATGCAGCTCCCACAACTGAAGCAACACTCTGGAAATGGATTATGGGCCTCCACTCTCTTTCATTGGACAGCTGAGCCTATCAGGGGTGATGGATCTTCATGAATAATGCACACATTGACTCAAGTGGTCAAATGAAAATAGATTCCTGACCAATATTGACCTGTCTACTTGGGGGAAGAAGAAAAAAAAAAAGCAGCACTCTACTCGCTAAGCTCTCTCCAGAGTGAGGGGGTCCGGGGTAATTATACTGTACTATGAAAATGAGAGGGGTGGAGGGGCTGCTGAGACCCTCCAGCCTGAACACTGGACCCTCACAGAACACTCTTATGGCGAGATGAGGGCGTGGGAGCATACTGGGGCATGTTACGGTGATCAGGTAGAATGATTTCCACCTGTCTGCGGGTGTTATTGGGGGCTCAAATTCAGCAATTGGCACTTGCCCAGGTGTTGCACTCTACACCTAAACAGCATTGCCAGTGTAAGTTGGTGTTTTAATTTGAATCCTTTTTTGCTACATTTACACTTTTGCCCTTATCTGCTTCCTTATCTACTTCTGTTTGAGTCTTTTTCCTACATTTCCCACAATGCCTCTTGGCAACCAACAAAGAATTTGGCTGATTTGTCACTAGATGGTCCTGTAATGTTAAAAATGATAAAACAAATGGGTTGAAACATTGCTCAGAATGTAAGATGTTTCCAGCTGCTGTGCCACTGAAGTGCTATTAATGGAAAAGTTTCCCTTTTCTGCAATGCTTCTCCTTCTGTTTGACTGTTAAATGCATAATTCAAGATAACAAAGCACTGGTGTGCTTTGTGTACGGCTACTAATTTTCACATGTTTCAGGCATATTTTTGATAATTCTAATGTTTTCAGCCTCTAAAAAAAGCTTGTTTCTCTACCAACAGGATTAAGAAAAAAGCCCCACTGAGATGTAAAGTATATCAACAGTTGTTTTTGTTAAATCGGGTGAATTGCCTGTATCCCTTAGTTATCTTTGGTTACAGTTGCCTTATTGTGTGTGGAGTCTCTTGCATAGATAGTAACAGTGTAACAGGGTGGGACTGCTCATGCTGTCTTGCTCCCTTGACTCCAGCCAGATCACGAGTTCCAGCACTGTACGTACCCATCCCCCATCTCCTCCTCCACCACCACCAGCAGCAGTATGCGGAGGGATTGACAGAAGAAGAGGAGGGAGATGGAGGAGGAGAAAGGCAGAAGGCGAGGGGCCCCACTTTCTCAACTCTTGCTCTCTTTTGCTTTACCCGTCACGCTGACCTGAAGGCTTCCTCCAGAAAGGAGAGAGTGTGTGTGCAGGGAAAGTGAGGATCTCTCTGGGGGGAAATGTACAACAACAGCTGAGACCAGGGCTTTCCCCTGCATTAGTCCTAGCCCCCTCTGCATACAGTACTACACACACACGTGCCTATATATTCACAGTGAGCACAAAGCCTTCACTATATCAGGGCTCCTACACATTCAGATGCCTCAAGCAGGACATGGAAATAAGAAACATGCACGAGAGAAATGCTTTCTCGACTGCTCGCAGTGTGTATTCTAACTGTATGTGTGTGTATGCATGTAATGTATGCCCACTGGTGCATGCTTGTTTGCTTTCAAGTGTGTTTATATGTATATTGTACATTCTGTCCTTGCCATGGAGCCATTTTGAGACCCTCCAGGTCTTGAGGTCAGTGTCTCTGGGTATCGGTTACCCTCCTCAGCAGCATCAAGGGACTCGATGATTGATGGGCAGATGGCTAGCTGGTTTTGGGATGAAGGTCACCGTGGGAACAGAGGGATGATCTACAAGTAGAGAGGAATCACAGATGCATGCACCCGTAATGCCTACAAACACAATGCACGGAGAGGATGAAGGAAGGGCTGAGAGAGAGAGAGTTAAAAACAGAGAGGAAGACTCTGTGTCTGGGTAGAGCGGTGCCCAATGTGCCTTGGGGCTTTGGAGCGATTTCATGCTCCCATAAGCAATGAAATGCACAGACCCAGACACACACACACACATACACACACATACACACACACTGTTGAGCATTTTCTCTGCCCAGCTACCCGCATCAAATGAAAAAAAGCATGGCACGTGGTGAGAGATGGAGAAGGAGAGCAGAACAAAGATACGCAAAGAGAGAAATCACTAAAAGTTGCAACGGAGGGC
This sequence comes from Chromis chromis, assembly GCA_900302755.1. Taxonomy (NCBI): domain Eukaryota; kingdom Metazoa; phylum Chordata; class Actinopteri; family Pomacentridae; genus Chromis; species Chromis chromis. The sequence continues at coordinate 10,582 of OMNN01024258.1, forward strand.
TCTAACTATTCATAAAGCATTCTCCTTTTAATGTCATTGGCTAAGGAATACATACACAGCTTCCTTAGGTTACTGTTAGGAGTCTTCAATGGGGATTTCTTAGAAAGCCCTTTTAACCTTTTCGCAGAAAGACATGCCTTGGAGCTCCTAAAATGAAGTGCATGGTTGCCTGTTGCAAAAATCAGGCTAGAATAATATACATCTATGGTCGCAGAAGTAAATTTGTGCAGCTTAAAGTTACATTATGAGACAAATAGAGCGCAAAAACAGAAATGGATGGCAGATGTGCATAGAGTTCTCTTTATACTACATTGGGTTTCTGCGTATACTCAAGTTTGTGGGCACATTTGTGTAGTCATAAGTCCCTCACAGACTCTTAAGGCCATGCAGATGCAGAAAGTACAGTGTCTTTAGTGAGTTTTACAAGCTTATTAACAGCAGTTCATGGCTCAAATCAAGTTCTCAGAGAATAAAAGGTAAAAAACCTTCAGTGCCCAGCTCATATACATCCAGCCACGGTTTGACCTCGTAACACTGCTCCCATATCCTCAGTGTAACTTCTATGTTTTAGACCTCTGCATCAAAAGCAACACTCTCATGTAGATTTTCAGCAGAGTGGAATATGTGGGAAAATGTGGAAGAGGTTCATTTACTATCAGCTCTCCAGCTGCCCAGAGTCCAACTCAGACTGTAGGTTTGTGGATGAGTGGTCCCACTGAAACCTTTCTCTCTGGGTTAGTGGGTCAACAGTCAAGTTCTGACCTTTTCCCTTCATCAGCTTAAGGTGGACATCCCCCTGGTCACAACCCCAGCATCCAATTTCACCAACACCACAGTTTCACCTTCAGACTTACTGAAATCATTTGCAAGATTCTTCAGTCAGCCCCAATCAAACCAAGTTGTCCAAAAAACGTCCTGGCTGAAGGTCAGGTCAGTTTGTGTGCTGTCAGCATGTTTCTGGATCTCTTATTAAATCAACCCATATCTGTAGTAGTTGTGCTCTGCAGGCATATCTGCTGAGCCTTATCAAGCCCCCCCCACACACACACACTCTCTCTAATAAAACCCAGGTGTGCAAACACAGAGGTTTACCTAGGCCTCATAAATGATAACAGATAGGACGAAAGGAGGAGAGAAATGAAAAGAAAGGAGCCCAGATCCACAGTGACCTTCTAATCTGGGTTGTGACTTGGCCTAGTTTTTTTTTTCCTTCTGAAATTACAAGAAAGGAGAAAAAAATTGAAGTTCTTCTGTTGCCTCAGCCTTACATAAGTTAAAGATATGATTATGGTGGCAGAAACATCCATCTGGTATCTACTTTGCAATCAATTTGCAGGTATCTGGTCACCAACTGAAGTGATGCACAAGTTAAAAATGTAAAAAGGTAAAACTTTGGCTGGATGATGTGTTAAATCATCCATATGAATATGTGTGCCACATTTCACAGCAAATTATCCAACAGTAGAGACATCTCGGTCAAAACAACATATGTCATCCTCATCACCAAAACTATTAGGACACTTGGAATTATGAATGTCTGTCCAAAAAATTGTACTAATCCATCCAGTCAAGGCTGAATTATTTTATGGGAAACGTCAAAACTACTGAAAAAGTTATGAAAAATGTACCTACAGATGAGAAATGTTGATTGGATGAAAGATCACAAACTCAATTTTTAACTTCCACTGCTCCAGAGCAGATGGATTCCAGCTTTTAAAGAGTGACTCTGAAAAAAAAAAGTCTAATTGAAATTCTATCCCTTGCGTGTTTCTCTGTACCCTCACGGTTAGCTTCTCATGCAAGCAGGCAAATGAAGGAAAAAACCTCTGACATCTGATACATGTGAAAAACATAAATTACACATGACAAATGAAAGACATGTTTCTATTTCGTGTTTGTGTAAACTGTTTAAACATGTTCAGATGTGTACATGTACAGAAATGAGCTGTCTTTGATGTAACCTCAGCTGCTGCCATCGGCCTCCTCTTTCTGTTTCAGAGGCTAAAGTGGCCTCAACAATGGCTCGCCTTCATCCCACAGCAACGTGCTCACACACACAGAGACACACAGAGACACACACACATACACACACACAAACATAACCTCAGAAGACCGAGGCCATAGCTGTGACTCCATGAAGGCTGGGATTAGCAGTAAGAAGCTGATGTGTGGACCAAGAGGCTGATTGGACCTCGACTGCACATTCACATCTGAATAGACACTGCTAAAACACACACACACACACACACATGAAGGAACCATATTTTGCGCAGAGAAATCTCTTTAGGGACATTGTGGGAATGATTATCAGATGCCCAGAAAGAACTGAAAACATCATTCCATTATTTTAATGATGCATGGAGGACGTGGAACATTGGAGCTCAGCATGCGTACAGCAACACATCTCAAGCTGTGTAATTCATACCAGAAACTGACACGCTTTGCATGTGTGACTCTGACCTATAGGATTTCACAGAGACAAGAGAATCCTGTGTGTCCACACAGAAAGCCTGTGGGTTGAACAGGTGGCTGGCAGGATGGCTGCTTGATGGCACTCTCAGTCTTTGCTTATCAAATCTGGGAGTGCCGTCTCTGTGGTTGGAGAGTCTCCACTCGTAACTCTGGGCCAGCAGAGTATGTAAAACTGCACCCTGGCCAAGCAAAATGTTTGGTCTTACTTTGGTCTTTTTGCACAACAAACCAAACTGTGAGAATTATTTTTATTACTGGTAATTAGTTATTGTCATATAAAAAGGCAGAAAATTGCGGGGGGAAAATGGAAAAATACAACTCCCTCAAGGTTAAGACAATTGAGTTAAAATGTTTATTTTGTCTGATCAATAAACCCAAATCCAAAGACATTCAATGTACCATCACACTGTACACTGACAAAGAAAAGCAGAAAATCTTAACTCTCTGAAACCAAAAGGTTTGAAAGGTATGTATCTTTGAAAAAGACTGACACAATTTATTAGAGCCAGAAAATGTAAAAAGAAAAGAAATCTGCACATTTTCAACTTTCCAACAGTCCCTAAACTACTCATCTGAGACAAGCCATTCAGTGGGTAAAATTAACCAAATCGAAGCTTAAAATTGTGATATTTAATCAAAATCACTTTAATTTACGTCTAATTTAAATATTTGCCTAAAATTAACCTTTTGCACTGAACAGGTTCTATAAAAAATAAAAAATTCTGCACTCCTTGGTGCAACCGTGAAACTATTTGTGACTCGGCTGCTCCCAATAGTGACAGGAGAAACTATTCAGCTGAACTGCAGGCTGTGTTTACACAGAGGAGTGAGATGACAAACAAAAATACAAGTCATAAATTATCAATAGCATGCAGTCACTATTTTTCCCCAGTGTTGGAAACACCTGTGGGCGCTTGGTAAATATTGTACATGTTGTTTACATTATTTATTTATTTATTTTTTACAATTTTTGTAAAATAAATAATCAAAGCAATTCACAAAATGATTTATGGCATTTTAACTGTGCAGTACTGTGCAATACTGCACAAAGGATATTCGTGAGTTCTTTCTACTTCTAGCCATATTTGAGCTGTGCAAGACTTTATAGTGCAGTGAAAAAAATGAGCCTAATGAGGGTAAAACTGTGACAGGAGCAGAAGCCGCCTAGAAACTGAAGGTTGAGAGGGTTAAACAATGAGAAGATCGAAGCAGTTAATTTTAATAGTTGATTACACTATTGATCAACAGATTAACTGATAATAAATACAATGACTTTTAGTCTTAAATTCCTTGCCAAACAAGTTGCATGTTCAGCACTGTCATACTTTTTCTTGGATTTTCACCAATGACAAAATGGTAACTGACTGAAAAGTTAAAATCTCTTAGGTGACTTTAATAGATATAATCTCTTACTTATTTATGCTAAAGAGTCAGGTTAAACTGTTTTTAGAGATATGAAGCATTGTTGTGTACACGAGTCAGATATGCGATTGTTTCACGGCCGCCAGAAAGGAATATTTTCAGAGTTTGCTTGCGTTCTCTAATCAGTTCAGTGACTTTAGAATACCTGAAATATTTCCTCAGGTGGTCATAAAAATAGTTCTCAATACCACAGCCATCAGTGGCGCAGACACTGACACAATATATCACACCACTCTGAGGGCTCATCATAATCACTTATGGGACGTGTCTAATTCGGTGACTCACACATCTGCGAACACATGAGACGTGTTTGTACACACACACCGAAACACACACAGGTGGGTTAGCTCAATTTAGCTGTGACTATGGTTTCCAAAACACTTAATCTAACATAATCCTGGTTTAATCTGCTGTCATCAATCTGGACTAACCCCGACTGAGAAGGAGGGGGTATGAGTGGATTGAGAGGCAGGAGTGCTGGAGGAGGGGGTTGGTGGTGAGGTAAACATGACGGGGGAAAGCAGATAATCTTGGTTTTAAAGTGACTGAGAGCAACACGGAGAGGCTTGCGAAAGTGATTTTTTCTTTCATGTCGGCAGCTCGTCACTTTCACCCCCCGTTCCCCTGCTCACTTCATCTTCTTCTGTCTCACTCCTCTGACACAGAAAGCTTTATTGTAGTCGATTAAATGTTAATCGGGAACAGTAGCTCGGTCCGTCCTTTGCAGACTCAGTGATGCCAGACAGGTGGAGTGGTATAATTGAAAGAGACAGGCTCAGAAGAAAACAAATTAAAGTTTAAAAGCCGGGAGTCGCATTGGTGAGTCCGACTCAGAGATGATAACTCAGAGTAAGCCACTGGCAGATGCAGAGAAGGACATATTCAGAGCTTTTACCTGTATAATTTTAAACTCCTGCCTCTAAGAATATATGAACAAGCAGCTGCATATAAAATTATGGCTACACACACACAGAGGGTGTGTTGGTGTGTATGGTGGTGAAGGGAGTAGATTACAGAGGAGGAGGAGGAGGCAGAAAGGCAAGGGGCCCATTTCAGCAATGTGGTTATCAGAGAAACTGAGAAGCAAGGCTAGAACGGGAGGTATGTGCAGGCTGAATGCATGTGTGTGTGTGTGTGTGTGTGTGTATAAGCAGAGGGAGATGCGTTCACTGGGTCACTCTGTTATCAGCTGTCACCCAAACTGCATGTCGTCTCTCCACCTGGTTGACAAGTTATCAGTTGCTATGGAGACAAATAAACAACAACCCCCACCCTCGCCCTGTCGACACAAGTATGCATGCCTTTATGCATGTGCAGTTGACAGCGTAGAAGTCCTCTGGATAGTCATGAACTATATCTAAAATCTCTCCTTTGCTGCCCAGTGAGACTTCCTGCACTCTACTGCCAACTTTCTGTTTGTTATTCTTGTCAAGCCCACTGTTTGTTTGCTGTACCAATATATAAATCCATTAGATAACAGCAGATGGATAAAAGAAGGGGTAGAAATTCGCACTCCCATATCTACACACATTACTTAAAGAAATACTTTGACATATGAGCGCTCATTCACCTTCTTGCCAGGAGTTAAATGGGAAGGTTGCAGCCTTTCCTCACATCTATACAGTAAATATGTAGCTCAGGCCAGCTGCTATTCAACTTATTTAGACAGAGCAAACTGGGCTAAGAGAGGGACATGTAATTGCCGGTTTCCTACATGTTCTATTTATTTTTACAGAGGGAGACAGACAGCGAGTCTTGGAGCAACATGTTCGGAGCATGATTTTCCAGTCCGACTGGTGTTTTCTGTGTTTGCTCTTGCGCAACTATAACTTTTCTGCTCCGTGTAATTTATCGATCGAGAAAGCTGTTCAGCCTTTCTGTGGGGAGGTCAAAGGTCAGGGTCGGCTACAGTAAGCCTCAGGCACAGAGGAATGCATTTCTTCTAAATGTTAAAAAGGGAAATTTCTGCCATTGCAGTGCTCTTCTTGCCTCCTAGTTCTGATGATTCTTGCAACTTCAGCTGTGCACTTTGCTGCGGCTATCTTGCTCGAACACCAGTTTCATGCACCAACAGTTGGAGAAGATCCGCATGATCTGATGTTGTTTAAACTGCTGAGCAAATGTTTTGTAGCATGAGGGTGCGCTGATAGCAGGATCAGAAATGCTGGTGACTCAACAGGCTCCGGAGAGATACTGAGACACGATAGCTCTTCAAGCTCTTGTTTTATGAAGCAATGAGCAACTTAAAGTTAATCCTCTGAGAAAAATTGTTATGATTTGTTAGCGTGCAGGCTGCGGAAAATTACAGCATCAGCACGGCCTGTCATGCTCCTCATTGGTGATAAAATGAAAATTACAATGTGATTTTCTTCCTGCAGGATTGTGAGATTGCATTCAAGCCTCTCTAGTGCTATCTTTAACCCTCTGAACCTCAAGCTGTTGCAAAGCGATTTTTGCACCTGTCATCATTTTTTACTGCACTATAAAGTCCTGCACCTCTATGGAAACAGCACAACTCTGGCCAGAAGTACAGACAACTCAGGAATGTCTCCTGTATAGTATTGCACAGGTATAATGCTATAAATCATAAAGCATAAAAAAATTCTTTGATCATTTATTTTACAAAAATAAAAAAAAATGGAAACAACATGTTCAGCACTTTTCAAAGTGTCCCCAGGTGTTACCAATACTGCAAAAAATGGTGGCTCTGCAACTATAGATATTTTACTACTTGCATTTTTAATTTGTTTCCACATGTGTCTCCTCTCTGCTCTGTGTAAACACAGCCTGCAGTGCAGCCAAAAAGTCCCTGAATTTGGTTGTGCCAAGGAAACATAGAGTTTCTATTTTGTACAGAATCTAGTTAGAGCACACAGTTGGAACAAAGGGATTTTGATAAAATATCACAATTTTAAGCTTAGATTTGGTTAAGTTTTCACAAATGGGTAGTTCAAGGGCCACCAGAAGGTCGAAAATCCTTCAATTATTTATGTTTTTACAGTTTCTGGCTCTGTTAATTTACACCTGTCTGGTAAATATATAACTGGGGCTAGCATCCTATTAGCTTAGCTTAGCATATACAAAAGGAACAGTGAGAAACAGCTAGCTTAGCTTTGCCCAAAGAGAACAAAAGCTGCTCAACACCTCCTCTACAGTTCACTAATTAGCTTGTTGTAAATTTGTTTAATCCCTGTTGTGGTTTTGTGAGGTTGATTTCCTTTGTGTCCTGCAAGAATTTACCCCTAACATACAGCACATGAGACAAAATGCCAGTTTTTACCTGGCCCCCATCTGTCACTGTGTTAGACACAAGTGTTTATATTTTAGATGCTATCAAGGACTGGGCATGTGCAGGCAGCTGGTTTCTATTTTGCTGTGTGTCTGTTCAACACATACAGACTCACGCAAAACACACAGCATATAAATCCTGTAACCTGTCTGCCTCCAACTATCATCATCACCATGTAGAGCGGCTCTGAGTCTTGACAAAATCTGACAAGATCTGGAATTACTGCAGACAGCTCCACACAGCTGGGCCACACTGAGGTTTTCAGACTACTCATTTCTCTTACAATGTCTCGAGTGTCTGAAAAAAAATGCTGCAGCGTTACCATGATGGCCACGGAAAGACAAGAAGGAGTCCAGGCATACTCCCTTGACTCTTTCTTGTCTTTTTTTTTTTCATAATGAGAGGAGAGGCCCAAGATTTATCTCCATTCATTAGTGCCCACAACAGATTTCAAGAGTTGTGCTTCAGAGGAGCAGCGGCGAGCTACAGGGGAATGACTTGTTTTTGCTCACCACAGTGTTTTACATCCAGACAAATGAGAGAGCTGGCAGGAAAATAATGAGGGATGGCGTGAGAGAGCGAGAAAAGGGAGTGGGGGGTGAAAAAAGAAGAGTTCTAGTGAGAGAGGGTTAGCCTTTAGCCAAGAAAGGGCTCTTAAAAATTAATACAGTGATCTGAATTTATCCCAAGTGCACTGAATAATTGAGAAGAGTCTTTGAGGGAAACAGATCGTGCGGAGGGTGACATGGGCGGTGAGGATGCAGAAAATTATGGGAGAAAGAGGAAGAGGCGCAAAATATGCTCTTTCTTGTCCGGCCTTTGGAGGATCGTTTTGTACGAAGGAGAAGAGAGATACGAATCTAAAGTGTACAAACAAATGCACACAGGAGACTTGAAAATATGCTTATTTCTGCATGTTTGACTGCCAGGTCCAATTATGACAGGAAGTCTATGAAGTAATACGTCCACTTTAACACACAGTCAGATGGACAAAGGAAGAAGGAACAGATAGAGACACTTGTTGACATACACTTGTGGCCAAATGTATCTGGACTCTATGTCCACATACATCTGTGTATTTTTGCCTTCTTTATCCCAACTAATGGAAATCTTAATGCTTCAACACACAAAGAAATCTTAGACAATAGCGTGACTTTTACTTTGCAGCACAGTTTAGGGAAGGTCCTTTCCTGTTGCAGCATGACAATACCTTATGTACTAAAGCAGGTCTTTAAACCTGCCATAACCTTTTTTTTTTATTTTTTTTTTTACATTTAGAGGCAGTGGAAACAAGTTGAGATATGTCATATATTTTGCCCAATTCTTACAGTGAGTTTTAGAGCTTTTTGAGAGAAAAAAACTGAGCACTGAGGGTGAAGCAAAACATCAGTGTTGCAGGCTGAACAGTTACGCACAAACACACTATTGAGCTCTGTAAATCCAAGAACAGCTTTAGATTCGGGTAATAATTCTGTCTGGGACATTTTTATCGCACGGTTATTGATTATACTCACTAAAAGAAAATAGTTTCTCAGTTTGGAGTGGAAGAGTCCTGACCTTAACCCCAGTCATCACTTCCGACTGCATGCCAGGTATTATTACCCATCATCTAGTCTACCTCAACGGAAGAAGATTGTGGGTATAAGCTTGCAATTGGCTGCACATGTTTTTTCCCTCTCCTTCCACCATTTTCAAAATCTCCTTAACCATAGGAAACAACAATCTCCAGGCATCAACCTACCACACTGAAAATTGTAATTTTTGCTGAGGACTTGGCTGGTGCAGTAAAGCAGGCCTGATAATTATTTTTTTGGATAAATTATTCATTTAAATAATAACCATGCTCAGCTCACTGCATGCAAATGTTCCACCAAAACAATTCCCCCATCACTATATTGAAGGGACACGGTTGTTGTATACTGGGCTTAGATTCGCCCAATAAGGATTACGATTGGTTTGAAGAAACAGAAACAAGCAAGAACATTTTTCCCCATTATCAGTACTATCCCACTTGCTAGGTAACGACATATTGTGGAAAGTCTTCCCATGTGTTTTAACTGCATACAGCAAATCACATATTAACGTAATGTTCAGGTGCCCTCATACCTTTGGCCCTATAGAGTCATTTTCAGATGTAAATCTAGATGAAACTGAGCTCCACAGGCGTTTCAAGAAAAAACATGTCCATTGATTAGAAATGGAACTAGAACAGAACCTGGGGGTTTCCTTCCACACAGAGGTTAACTGCACTAGGTGACATTATTCAGACTTGGAGGGGAGCCTGGAGCTGGTGGGTTCACATAACCCGTCGTTCCGTCACCGTACACACCCTTAAACTCCCTCCGTTGGGAATCACAGCCAGGGGGCAGTTGTAATACACCAATTTAGAGCAAAGCTTGTTAATGTACTCCCTCAGCCCCCCACCTACCCACCCTCCCTTCTCCTTCTTTTGCTGTCTTCATACCCCCCCCCAAACCCCTTCCACTCCCCTTTTTATTGCCTTTTTGGTTCAGTTCCTCCAGCGTGGCACTGTGCCAGCTCCATCTGAGAGGACTTCTGATTGCGTTCTGCACACACACATACTCACACAGACCCCCCCCTTTTCCTCCCAGCTAATTTTTTTCTTCAGTATTATAAGAACTTCCTTAATGGCCAGTCCTCTCATGTAGACCTCAGCTACTACTGCCCTTGTCTTGCAATGATATTCATGGCCTACACAGAGATCTTATCACGCAGATAAAACTCGGCCCACTCTGTACTGACGAGCAGCCACTGAAAGAAGTAATGTGTTTTTCCTTTTTATGTGTGAACGCCTTCCCCCTTTGTCCCTGTCTGATAGGAACAATAAATAATTTCAGCCCCAAAGAATCAACACTTTGAGCGTGCAAGCCCATTAAAATGATAATCAACATGCAGGCCTATGTGGGGGTCTGTTTTCCATACGCCTCCAGACAAAGTCAGACGGGATAATGTGTAAAGAGGGGGTCGGGAGCCTATTTGTATCCGTGTGTGTGATGGTTGTTCCATTGATGAACCAGTTTTTTTCCCGCTGCTTTGTGGAGCAAGAGATAAGATGAGAAAAGATACGTTTAAATCCTGGTGGTTGTGACTCACGCTGAACATGAAGCACCTGCAAATAACCATCAATTACCTAAGAACTTTAAGACTAATATGCATGACGTCACGTTGTCAACTACTTGTTGCAACCCTGGAGGTCTTGCAATTAAAACAAATGGAATGACAGAATTCTAAAATCTTATCTCAGACCACTGGATGTATTAAGACAGCAGGTACAGTCACAAATGGTGCTGAGCATGAACATGACCAGACGGATGCACATGTCTGAGCATGTCCGTGCATGTCTCTGCAAGAATGTATGGCGGGTTTAAAGACACACATGAGAATTTAAGCGCTTATCTGAAATAGCGAGAACTGTATGTGCCACATGTGGAGCTGTTAAAACCTCCTCACCTTAAATGTGACATAACTAGGTCTCGGCCCGTGATGAGTAGCTATCAGGAACAGTGAGACTGTTACAGCAGGGTTAAGTAACACTGGAGTACAAAGTTCACTGCAGTCGGGAATACTTGCGCACACACACACACACACACACACGCAGCTGCATACATTCTTCCCTGTGGAATTGCAAGCAAATACACACAAGTGCTCCTAATCTTTCATTTATGTAAAGACACACACACACACACACACTCAATGTGCTATGTGTGTGTGTGTGTTTACAAGTGCTATTTTAAGATGCCGCCCGTCACTCCCCCGCCAGAGCAAAGCTTCTCTCAGCAGCACACATTTCAGCACCTCTGAACCAGACTTGCCCCTCCAGGACAGAACTCCTGCTGAAAAACTCCCAACACATACCGTTATAGCGTGTGGCACCAAAAAAAAAAAAAAAGTCCCAACACTTGAGCTGACAAACTCCTAACATATTCAAGAAGATTCTGGTTCGATTCCATTTCCGAGGACAAACATATTTCAGAATGTAGATCACGAGAAAATGTACTGTTGAGTATTTTCTGAAGATTTTTGACAAATATTTGAATATCAGTACCAATATGTAACTTATTTTGTCCTATTATAGAAATATGTACTTATTTCCCCACTATAAACCCCTTTCTTCATTGAAAAAAAATGGAAAGCTGTCGAGCGTTGTCTAAAGGCAAGCAGCCACACAAGAATGTTGCCAGAATAAAATTGGCAAATCTTGTGGTTTACATCAGGGAATATCTAATCAAAAAGTAAGCCAACAAGATTATCAATTTGAACAGACATGCTTGATGTTTGCAAAACCGCAGACACATTTAATTTAGTACAAATAGAGTAATGAGACTTGATATCCAGCCCTGCAAAGGGAGACACCTAACAATCCAGGTGAGCTCACGGTTGACGTCTAGTGTGTTGTGTTCTTCATTGTGTAAGAACAAGTAATAGCCAAACAGTAATGTTTCTATTACAAGCATATCCAGTGGCTTTCCTCGGTTAAAGACAATCTAAGGTGATAAAAGTGTTATTGTTGGCTGTCTTAAGCTACTTTTATCAGGGCTGATGGTTAGCCAACAGAGATATGAAGCAGAATGACGTAGGTGGGAACCTGGGAGAGAAACCCAGGGGGATTACTAGGATTTGCTCAGCAAATCTCCTCAACAAAGGTGCCCCGGCTGCATGAAACTGTAGGTGTTCAGACCCGGCTCTGTATGGAGGTGAAACCTAAGAGTCTCTGAGAGTGAAATGAGGAGAGACGGGGCTCTGAAAAAGTCGCTGTACAGAGGGAAGTCCTCTGAAAACCAGGCTGTGCAGCTCCTAAAGAAAGGCTGCTGTTAATGAACCTCATTTAAACTCCACCGATTTGTGATATTTGGTGCCACAGCTCTGCGATTGAGGGAGAAACAACTGTCTTATAAGAAAACTAACGAAGCCATTGGCCAAGAGCTGCAGCCAAGATTTACTGACAGCCCATGTGTAACACTAAACCACTGACAGCCTGGCCCTCATGCCCGAAATTCCAGGAGTAACAACCCTGCATGGTGACGGTGAACCTGGCCTTGACTTAGTGGGGCTACACACACAC